>CABFOQ010025998.1:0-17295 GCA_900660455.1 Gephyroberyx darwinii | reverse complement strand
TATGTTTAGCCTGTAGTCTCCTCCGTGGCTTGTTCACAAGTGTCACCCTGAGTATTGTATTCCACAATACCACAATGTTAAGGTTTGACAATTTGCAGATCTGTTAATACTAAGTAAGTAAGTAAGTAAACTTTATTTATAAAGCGCCTTTCGAAAACAAGAGTTACAAGGTGCTGTACAAGGTGCTGTAATAGCTGCTGTCTTACTCAGGCTGATTGCTATGAACAAACCCATTGGTTGATTGACTAGGTTCATACTGTAGTATCTCTGACAGAAGTTTCTAATCTCCTTCTCAGATGAAAATGCCCAGAAGCAAGCAGATGACCTGGGTGCCCAGTTTACAGACAAGTTCATCCAGGAGTCTGAGAATGTGACACTGCTGCTGACTCTGTTGGAGGTAGTCTACTGTTCCAGGTTGACGGGCAAGCAGTCAGTCTCATATTTATCTGCACAATTGTCAGACAAGTGCATATGTTTGCATTTTCAGGAGTTTGACTTCCATGTGCGGTGGCCTGGTGTGAAGTTGTTGACTGCCCTCCTGAAGAACCAGTGTGCCCAGGTCCAGGGGGTCATTCTGGTCAGCCCTATGGGTGAGTTTTGCCATCCAAAGTGTCTGTCTGTCTGTCTCTCTCTCTCTCTCTCTATGTCTCTCTCTCTGTCTCTCTCTCTGTCTCTATCTATTTCAATGGGATTTACCTGGCTCAATGAAATCTCAATTCTGTTTGCCCCCCTGCAGGTGTTTCCAGGCTGATGGACCTATTGGCTGACTCTAGAGAAGTAATTCGCAATGATGTGAGTACTTTCCCTGGTGTTTAATCTGCCATCTTGTACTAAACCACCCTGCTAAGCTCAGCTCAAGAAGAAGCTGATTGTGAAGCAGGATGTAGAAGGCATAAATCAGGCCTTCGTGTTCAAGATGAAACACCCTGGAGAAACATTGACCACCTTCTCTGTTTGCCACCTTCAAACAGGGTTTGCTGTTGCTTCAGCAGCTGACCAAAGGCAATGCTGCAATTCAGAAAATTGTGGCATTTGAGAATGCATTCGAGCGTCTCCTAGATATCATCACAGAAGAAGGCAGCAGTGACGGAGGTACGTCTATAAATCATTGTACTAGCTTATTCAAGTTTCACAGTTTTAATGCAGAATTCCTTCTACAAATGAAATATAGTCCTATTACTTGTAATATGTCGTTAAAATGGTAGTGTCATCGTTTATTTCTGTACTGACATCCTCTGTCCTGTGAGCAGGTATTGTGGTGGAGGACTGCCTGCTGCTGCTGCTCAACCTGCTAAAGAACAATAGCTCCAACCAGAATTTCTTCAAGGAGGGCTCCTACATCCAGAGGATGAAGCCCTGGTTCGAGGTTGGTGATGATAACTCTGGCTGGTCTGCCCAGAAGGTCACCAACCTCCACCTCATGCTGCAGGTAACAGGCTACAGTCACAGTGACCTGTCACTCACTTACCTGTTAAGTAATTCAAAATTACATATAATGTAAAAATGTAGGTGGCATGCCCAGGTAAACTAACAGCCCGCCAAGGACATTTTGACTCTGAAGCTGGCAATCATCACCAATGCAGTTTTCAAACAATCAAGATTTAATTCTGCCAAGTGACAAAAAAGTGTGTTGTTGAACTACAATGCCCACAATTCATTGCACCTATGACGCAGCGCATCTGTGCTCCTTTGAGTTGTGGTGTGTCCGTGCCACTGCAAACTGAACGAGACAAATTGAGCCTTGATAGTCATGGGTGGAAGTATAATAGTCAGATAATGTTACAATGCCGTTAGCTTAGATTGAGATTGAGAGACTATAGTGCTGGAAAAAATATTAGTTACTGGGCTCGCTAAATGAAACACCCCCACACACCCGACACCACTGAAGTAAACTGACAACCTGTGGGAAACACTGTTATTACCAATTCATCAGACAGAAAAGGATGAAATCAAATGCCAAATGAAGTCAAATGAAATCCACAGTATTCCTTTCCTAATTGCAGTTGGTGCGAGTCATGGTGTCTCCAGTGAACTCTCCTGGAGCCACTGCCAGCTGTCAGAAGTCCATGTACCAGTGTGGCTTGCTGCAGCAGCTGTGTACCATCCTCATGGCCACTGGTGTGCCTGCTGACATCCTCACTGAGGTAATGACGGTAGTGCTCAGACAGTATAGCTTGGACTGAGCTTGGTCAATAGAGAGGACAAAAGTTGCTTATTCACTAATACATTCTGATCTGAAATCAGACTTGACTGCTTTTTAGACCAACTGTGTTCAAGGTTGTGATCTCGCTGCCTCCTTTCAGACCATCAACACCGTTTCAGAGGTGATCCGTGGCTCACAGGTCAACCAGGACTACTTTGCTTCTGTCAATGCTCCTTCAAACCCACCAAGGTAAGACACTAGCAGTAAAATGTGCATGACAAGACACCGAACACAAAAAGATAAAAGGCGTGATGTCCTGCCTTTCCATAATCAACCATCTTTAAAAGGAAAGTGACTCAGGGCAGGTTAACAGACATAAACATGCTTATATATTTCATAACTGCCTGGAATGTGCAGCAGTTTTGCTAGAGTCATCGTGGGGAGGAACAGAATAGCCAGCTTCCTGTAATTGTTAACTGAGTTTTCTAACATGCCTTTCCCTACACTGAGCACTACACACACCCCACCAATGGCATTCAATTAATTTGTCAAGTTAGCATAGTTTAGCCAGTTGAAGGGACTTACTTGTTAGTCATTGGCCCTCACTGTCCGGGTGGTGTCTTTCTCTTTTGGCTAGTTTATCCTGTTGGTTGTGTTTAGAAAAGTTTCTAAAACTTTGATGTTGAGTAACAAACAATGATCCCCGTTCTTCAGTGTCTGCCGTATTCTCTGTGGGCATGGCTGTGCAATATCCGCACATGCACCACCAGTCACTGTTAGCCCAAGCCTCTCCAGACCCTCTGTAACAGCAACCCCAGCAACACCTTCCCCGAGGGTAGCTGACTGCGACGGCAGCTCTTGCCTCATTTGCAAAGTCTCCATAGCAGTGTATTATAGTTCACACAAGAATAGCTGTAGTGTGGATGCCGATAACTCGGCACACTCGGCATCTATTGCACGCCCAACCATCCTGGTAGGGGGATCCCTCTCTGAGTAGCCCCTCTGAAGGTTTCTCCCATTTTTTTTCCCTGAAAGGTTTTGTGGGAATTTTTCCTTGTCCTCTGTGAGGGTCCAAGGCTGGGGGATGTCATGTGCTAACCATTTTTTGTTCTCACACGTTGGGCACTGTGAAGCCCTTTGAGACGGTAACAGCGAACAAATAAATGTGATTTGATAAAATGTGGTTGAAAATGATGTCGTCCATTACATTCCTCTCAGCCATAGTTACCTCAGCTTTTGGAAATGAGCAGAGTTCACTAGCTCACTGGATACTTTTGTAGCCTTCAACAACAACTGTTTTTCTGAGTTTTAGTTAACAAAGTTAACAAAATGTACCCATGAGAGGGGCAACAGAGATCCATCCCCTAAGAGTTGTAGTTTTCAGAATCACCTTATGTAGCAAATGCTGAAACCCAGACTTAGGAAAACACAGCTGAGCAGAGCTGGTATTTCCAATTGGAAGCACTGACACTTTTATATTCACCTAAGAACGCCTACATTGGATGTACAATTGAAAACGTTTGTGAACCCTTTTGAATTATCTGCATTCCTGTATAGATTTATATAGGATCTTTTCTCCTCCAAACATAGCACGGTGCCCTTTTGCCAAAAAGTTCAATTTTTGTCTCATCTATCCACATTGTTCTAGTATCTTTGTGGAACATCCAGGTGGTCTTTGGCAAACTTGAGACAGGCAGCCATGTTTTTGGTTGAGAGCAGTGGTTTCCTCCTTGGTATCCTCCTGTGAACACCATGTATTTTTCTTATTGTGGACATAGATTTTAGAAAGCTGTATGTTGTTTTACGGTGTTTCCTTCCTTTAACTGGGATCTTAAATCCCCCCCTATCTATCTGACCGCTGGTCAGGTAATGACCTAACCTCCTCTCTGATCCCGCTTCCTCATCTGTCCCCAGACCAGCCATTGTGGTGCTGCTCATGTCCATGGTCAATGAGAGACAACCATTTGTGCTGCGCTGTGCTGTTCTCTACTGTTTCCAGTGTTTCCTCTACAAGAACCAGAAAGGACAGGGGGAGATAGTGGCCACACTGCTGCCCTCCACCATCGATGGTCAGTTACACCAACTAAGAACTTCATTAGCGCTATTATAAATTATTATTAACCCTTGATTTTCATAAGGAATGTCATTTGGTTTCCTTATACAGTAATCCAGCCTCCCAATGCATTGTGTAACTGTAGTCTTTAATAATAATAATAACTACCACTTTTTAGTTGCACTAGGAAATAAAAAAAGGAAAGGAAGTAAAACCACAAATGACTAATAAATAAGGTAAATATAATAAATAAGGCTTAATTTTTGAGATGTTTCTTTACTGAATGAAACAGGATTGAAACAACAACAGCACAGTTTATGGCAGCTGTCTTTAAATGATCTCAAAGAGTGTCAAGTTCATTTTGAAGCAAACCTCTGGTACTACGGGGGCCAAATGCTATTTTATGGGACATCCAACACTTTATGTCTGCAAGGGATTCTTATGAGTGGATAAGCCATCTGAATTTCTGGCTTTCAGAATTTGATTTTGATTTCTCCTGTAACACCGCTGTTTCATTCAACCTGATTCCACCAGATTTTTGTTGTTGTTGTTGTTTTTAACCTGTCCAGCCAACTCCATCTCTGCGGGTCAACTGCTGTGCGGGGGCCTCTTCTCGGCAGACTCCCTGTCCAACTGGTGTGCTGCCGTGGCCTTGGCGCACGCCCTGCAGGACAACCTCACCCAGAAGGAGCAGCTGTTGAGGGTGCAGCTTGCCACCAGCCTGGGCAAGCCCCCCGTCTCCCTGCTGCAGCAGTGCACCAACATCCTCTCCCAGGTAGACTAACAGCTGAACTATGCTTTTGGAAGAAGAAATGCTAGCAGGCTACGTGAGCGCTTCATACTCTCACTAAAGGGGAGGGGTAGTGAGGAATTAATTGCTGATGTAAGAGTAGGATCATTTATTTTATTTTTATTTATTTTTTTTACAAATGGACAAAGGGTTAGAACAGGATGCTTTGGAATTGAGTAAACCTGAAAGTAAAAGTTAGATTTTGGACCTCTTAGTCATTTTGAAATTTTCTTTTAGCATGTCATCATGGCCTGGCTAGGCAGGAGTGCTCTTGTCTCCGCCTGCCTGTTTGTGTGTGGAGTTGAACAGTGTCGTGTTATTGTGGTTTTGCAGGGCGATAAGATCAACCGGCGGGTGAGTAACGGGTGTGTGTGTGTGTTTGGGCAGCACCTGTCCTGGATATTTTGGCTTGGCATTAGTAGCAAGGGGCTTTTTGTTTCATGTGTTGGAGGATCTGGCTTCCTTGTTACTGCCCCCCCCTTCCCTGTCTTTAACTATGGCTCATGGGTACACTCTTCTGCACAGTTTTGAAAGCTCTTGAATAGTGCAAGTTGCTTGAGGAAGCCCATAACACCACTTTCACCACTGTAATGTGGGGAAGTACCCAAGTGAACACCGGATAGAGATACAGAGAAAAGGGACAGAGCAACCATTTTACTGTTCATCGTATGCTGAACTCCTAACACCTGTTGGCCCCGGCTTTGGTCTGTGGCCTTTGATCCTTTGCAGTGGTCTAGTGGTCTTACCTGACTGTTCTTTGAAGATGTGCCGCAGCAACTTCTGGGCTTTTTGTTGTCAAACTCTGTTCTTTATGTGGCAGTGAAATGCTCACATGTACAAATCAGGTGCCAGATCTACAACAGTTTTATGATTTAGATATAATATGAGGATTATTTCATTGTCACGGTGGTTTCAGGTGGTTTTCTTATGGGTTTGTTAATAATACTTTTCAGAAATGTTGCATTTTATCTTTGTGTGTTTATCCAGTGTTTAGAGCAATATTCACATTATTCAGTTACCTTAAATGTTCATAGTATGTGTCAGTTAAGATGTCTCATTCCTATACTCTAATCTAATGGTGGCTTTCCCTAAAAAAGTCAAACTGAAAATAATCATTGGTTATTATTGTTTTTGTTGTTTCAGTGTCTAGATTTAGTCTTTACTCTCTGGTTTTAGTCTGCAGTTTTAACTACAATAAGCCTCTCTCTCACACATACACACAGGAATATAAGTCAATTAATACGTGGTCATTTTTCTTTCTTTTGTTTTCCTCTCTGAAATATTTGTTTTTGCATTACGTCACATTTGGAGACGAAATCTGGAAAGGTGATTTCCCAAGTTTCTGTAGTATGCCATGCTGGTTTTTTATCCACACATTGCTCAAACTTATTTATTTTTGGCATCCTTCATTTCACTACAGGAGAGAGGTCTGCTGTTCATAAAGCATGTTATGCATTAAGTTAAGACACACTAGTAAATCCACTAGCTTTAGACCATAGTAAGTTTAAATCCATATCAACTTTCACGGCTAACATCCCAACTCATTGAGAGAAAGTGTCCAAGGTTGCATTATTGCTTGCTGCTATAAGTGCATAATGTGCCCAAAAGTTTTGAGGACCATAGAAAGCAATCTTTTGTAAAGACATAAAACTAGGATACTATTATACTATTATAGTTCCTAAACCTCTCTCAGCAGTCCCTCAGAGTGTGGAAATGCATGATCAGTTTCATGCCACATTTTTATTATATAATTTAACTCTTATTTTTATTTTATTTTTAAGTACAAAAGTGGCTTTTGCTGTGCATGCGCTATTAGCTAGAAATACAGCAACGCCTTAGCTTAAGATTTCCAGTTATTTCCATTGAAAAAAGTTATCAATCCCTTACAGAAGTCCTGAAAGGCCACAGAGGAAAAAAAGTAAGGTTCTGTTTAAATTGTTTTATCTCGTTATGATGACTTACTAACAGAACGAAAACAGTTTTCGGAGGTCCTTTTTTCTAAGTTTGTTTTACTGAGTTAAGAATAGGTGAAGCTTTTCACCTAATGTTCCGCCAAATTTCTTTTCACCTGGTCTTATGGAACTTGGAAAAGGACTTCCCTAAAACTCTTTTCCTTCTGATAGTAAGTCATTATAATGAGTTAAGTACAGGAGAGAACATATTTTTTTTATTTTTTATATATTATTTTTTGATTCATTGCCTTTCAGGGCTTCCATAGTCACTCACTCTTCAGAAGATGAAAATTGTAAACCACTAAAAAAATTTTTTTAAAAAGCTAAAATTTGCTTCATTCAATTTTTGTCACCTGCTAGTAGAGTAGCATTTAACTTTTGGTATCCCTGGTGGCTGAGTGTTACGGTTAGGTTTTCAGGCTTTAGGAACTATTATTCTCCTATTACAGGACTGCATGCCATGGTCAACCTAACCTTGTTTGAATTATTAATTTTGATTGTATCCCAGTTGTTCTTTGTTTGCGATAACCTTATTAACTACTAATGGTTTGACGTTATTGAGGTACTGATGTTTAAACACACAGCATGGATGGATTTACTTATTTTGTTGGAGCTGGGGGATTGCAAAGCTAGATGCAATGTGTTTTCCCCCTCAGCAAGTTTTCACGGGGGAAATAGTCATTGTTAGAAATTCTACAATGTGCCAACAAAACTGATGCCTTGCTTCTATGCCAACTCATATTTAAGCATAGTTTCACTGCCATTTCCCATGGCATGCAAGGGCAATCATTTTGTTGGCCGCCTTTTGTTTTCTTGTCTGGATTTAATCAAATGTGTCACACTCAATTACAAATGACTCAAACCTTTGAACAACTTTGTTGATGATTGATCTTTCTAAGAAAAGGCATATCTCATAAGAGATCAGAGATTGGGTGTAATTCATTTGATTTAATCTACATCTCCGTGTTCAGTATTCATTCTAGTACAGGTTAAGATCAGTTGGGCTCTAGGCCTGAACCTCCCATAGGGAACATCTAGTTCTTTATGGTCTCAAGTCTAGCATCTTTTGTTTTTTTATCAGGCTCTCTAAAATGTTTCCTGTTCAGGGGACTTAAGATCATGATCCCACTCTATTGGAAAGCATGTTGACATGTCTGTTGGTTCTTGTTGTGCTCAACAGGGTAGTAAAGTGCAGACCAGAGTGGGCCTCCTCATGCTGCTGTGTACATGGATCAACAACTGTCCTATTGCTGTCACACACTTCCTACACAATCAGGAGAACGTTCCATTCGTATCCTTCAACCAACTGGCAAACGATCATTCAGTTTCCTTATGTATAATGTCTGCATCTAGACATATGGTGTTATTGCCATGCTGTCTTTGACTTCAACTGCTTAATACTGCTGTCAGATGAGGACCTTGTATTACCAAAAAAAATCACCTTTTCAGGTATTCAGGTGAATTTTCTCATTCAGATTGACAACCATGCACCCTGGGTTTTGAATGGATTTCAAGAGCCTTTGCTCATGAAACTAACCCAACAAATCAGGACTATATATACTTTAAATTCAAGCAATCAAAATAAAATGCACCAGAAACTAGAGTAACAACTGCAGCAGTGATAAAGATATAGAACCCATTTAAGTACATACACGTTGCCCAGTGCTAAAGAACAGATAAATGCCTGGACTGTGTAATATAACAGGTTTCCTCTGCCAAAGCCTTGTCCTCTGTGACAATGGGAACATCGCATTCCCAATCTGAAGCCCCGTGGTGTTGAATTCATCCTTTACTTGGTGACCCCTGTAGCTGACAGGTCAGATCTCAGAGAACCTGGGAGAGGATGAAAGGCTGGTGCAGGGCCTGTGTGCGCTGCTCCTCGGCATCTGCATCTATTACAACGACAACTCGCTGGAGAACTACACCAAGTAAGATCAATACACTTTGTACTTCATACTATGTAAGGATCATCATAGCCTCAATGCCAAACTGTTAACTATTTCAGACTGTCAACGAGCCATGGCCCGTGTAACCCTTCCCTCTCCTCTCTGTCCTCTTCAGAGAGAAGCTGAAGCAGCTAATTGAGAAGCGCATTGGGAAAGAGAACTTTGTAGAGAAGCTGGGCTTCATCACCAAGCATGAGCTGTACTCACGCGCTGCCCAGAAACCCCAGCCTGTCTTCCCCTCGCCAGAACAGATGCTGTTCGACCATGAATTCACCAAGCTGGTCAAAGAACTGGAGGGTCAGTCAATTACTTTGCCTGACAGCCAGTAGTTGCTACCCTGACCCTAATCCCATCATGGCATCATGTTGCTGGCACTATGACAATAGTTTTTAAAATGATGTCACCTTCTCTTCTACACAGGTGTGATAACTAAAGCAGTTCACAAGTCCAGTGAAGAGGAAAAGAAGGAGGAGGAGGTGAAGAAGACACTGGAACAACATGACAGCATTGTTACTCAGTACAAAGAGCTGATCAGAGAACAGGTAAACAGGCTTCAAACACACTACACTAGCCAAGAGCCGAGTAGTAGTGCCATTACTTTTAAAACTTTTTTTCATGTGTGAGTGTACATAGTTAAAAGAAAGAGAGATATTTCAATGGAGAAAACACATTGACCTTTTATTTCCACTCCATGATGTTCTACCAGGATGCTCAGATCCAGGAGCTGAAAGAGCAGGTAGCGTCCGCCTCGTCTCAGAACGAACAGATGCAGACTTCAATCACCCAGCAGCTGGCTCAGATCCAGCAGCACAAAGACCAGTACAACATCCTCAAGCTGAAATTAGGTGGGTTCACCTCACCATTCATGACCACACCAACACATTGGATAGCTTGTGAAATGTGTTTTGTTTCTGCCATGAAGAATGGTAATAGAATTTATCGGAGTGCATTTTTGAAGAGACATTTCCATGCACACTGATCATACGATCTTGCCTTGATTGAGGCAATACTCCAACTATAGCAAATATTATGTAATGGCCTTTATCCAATTATTTTTAATAGAGTAAGCTCATAATTAGTGGAAGTACAGCCCAATTAACCTAGGTCTGTTGACCCGGATGCAGTGGCAGTGTGTTTGGTTGTACAATTGACGACATGGCAACATTCACTTGTCACCTGCCACTTGCCGAGTAAATTTTTCTAATAATACTGCTTGCATCAAGGTTTTCTGTAAGTGCATCTATGAGAACTGGCGAAATGTTGAGCCACTTCGAGACGACTGCAGAATGGATCTCCTTGTATCATATTTTTCCCTGAGTGAACTTACTCAGCTCTCAAATACATCCATGTAAACCCATGTTATTGGGGGAAGTCAGGCTACTGCTACTTGGAACCATGTAAAAACTTTAATATCCTATGACACCTAAAAGAAGGGTAGGGTAACATTCAAATCACATTTTCCGTGTGTGTGTGTGTGTGTTGTGGTCGTAAATCCAGGTAAGGATAACCAGAGTCAGGCCAACAGCCAGGGGGAGGGCTCCCAGGTCAACGGGCTTCAGACAGAGGAGCTCACACAGCTTCGAGAGGAGGTGGAAGAGCTCCGCAAGCAACACACACTCCTCCAGACGCAGCTCGGTGACAAAGACACACTCATTAACACCCTGGTCAGTATGCGATTGTCTGTGTGTGTGCGTGTGTGTGTTCATGTCTGTGTGAGGAAGAGATTATAGAGGATCAGTAATGCTGGGTAATGGAGCATGTTTGTTATTCTCTAGAGGTCAGAGGCAGTCCAGACAGCAGAAGGTACAGCAGGAGGCTCAGACAACACAGAAATACTCAAGGTGGGTTTGGTCATTACACACTTTTCCCTATACATACTGACCCTATCATGATTGATAAGCGAATTAGTTAAAGTGACCTTTGCTGTCTGATAGTCATTTGCGTTGTACTGTGTAATACATGGCATGTTCCTTATTGTCAAATGATGCATGTATTAATATGTGTTTTGTATGTGCTGGTTGTTTCTACTAGGAGCTGGAGGCACTGAGGAGTCAGGTCCAGTCCCAGTTGGCAGAGATCAACCAGCTGCAGACAGAGAGACAAGAACTGCTCAGGAAAGCCGAAGCTGTGGTGAATACTATATAAATATACTACATAAATATCACACAGCAACGAACATTCAGATTGGTGTAGCAGTTATGGCCTTGTTGTTCAAGTTGTTCAAATCAAAGTTGACCTTTGATTATAGCGTCCCCATCAGGCCAATTTGTGTATTTTTTTAAGCACGCGCACACACAGTTACTTTCCTTTCTAATACCACCTCTCCCTGTCTTCTCCCAGTCCTCAGATGCAGTCCCCAGCAGTGAGAGCTCAACAGACACAGCCAAGGTGGCAGAACTAGAGAGCAGGCTTGCAGCACAGACGTCTGAAACAGAGAGACTCAAGGTCTGTACCTGAGCAATTTACTAACATCTCTGTATGACAGTGGTCCGGAAAGCACTGCCTTACCTCACTCTGATTTCCTTCTATTATTCATACCACCCCAGTGGGCTCTGACCTCTTTGAAATCATTTCATTATTCATCAGATATTAGGGCATCCTTTTCTGGATTCTCATCTTTTAGGAATGGTAGTGAAAGAAAACTACTTCAGGATTGTGTTTAGTGTTAATTCAGATCGGATCTCAGGCTCCTTACAGTAACTTCTCTTTTCTTTAACCTTCTCTTCAACTTGCTCTTCTACCCCCCCACCATCTGCCACTGTCCCTTTCCACTTTTGCCTTCCTCTCCTCTCCCTCCAGGAGGAGGCGAGGAGCCTGTCGGACGGCCGGGTGGGGCTGGAGCAGCAGCTGGCTTCTGCCACCAGCACAGTGGCCATTTTGCAGACAGAGAAAGCAAAGCTGCAAACGGAGGTGCAGGAGTCCAAGAAGGAGCAGGACGACCTGCTGATGCTGCTAGCAGACCAGGACCAGAAGATTCACAGCCTCAAACAGAAACTCAAAGACCTGGGAGAGACGGTAGCCACAAAACCATCACCATGTTCTCATAGAATTGAACTGTTTTACTTTTAATAGTGTATTTTTTACAACCTAATCAGAAACCTAAGAAACCTAATTTCTGTGTTTAGTGGTAGTAACACAAATGTTGTTGTTGTCCTAACCAATTAACTAGTAGTATTAGTATTAGTGGTAGTATTGGCTAGATGACCACAAAGACATGCTTTGTGTCCTAACCACTTAGTTGCGCTGTGTCTGTGTTTGCCCTAGTTAGAATGTGACCCTTTCCTTACAGGTCGAAGATGAAGACGACCTTGATGCCAGGGACCAAACAGACGATGATGATGAGGAGGATGAAGACAATGATGACTAGAGTAACACTGAAGGGAGAGAGATGGAAACATGGCTCACAAAAGGCAGAAAGACATTGTTGGACGGGCCAAGGCCTAACACACTAGAGAAACTGAAGGATAGGACTAATATTCAAACCGTTTCTCTTGCCAGCTGCCATGCTATCTTCGTTTTTCTTTACCCCCGATTCACACCACATGTCCATTTTAATTGTTTGTACATTTTATTCCAAGAAGTGGGCGATTCCAAGGATTTAATTTTCAATGACAACTCAAAGAAATGACATTTTCAGTGCATTCATCTCTGCTACTTTCACCACCAGCCTGGGAGACACTCATTACCAGCCTTGTGTTTACTGTAGTGTGTGTTGTCATATAGTTAGCAATTCAAAAAGGCTAGTTTAATTTTAACACAACATATAGCCACTTTCAATGTCCTGTAGAGAAGGGGGACTTAAAATGTAGCAAATAAAAACAGATTTGATATTGCAGCCATGGTTATCATAATTGTGCTGGAGAGACCATCAAGCCAGCCTTTCCCATACTGCTCTGCTGCACTCGCCAGGCGTGTGGCGCACCGTGTTCCACTCTTGCACACCTACAGTAATGGATTGTTTCAAAATGTCACTGCGCTATTACTTTGGCTACAACCCAATGCCCGGAAATTGCAAACACCCCATCTCCCTTTTCGCCCAATCAGTTCAACGTTAGTGTGTTACAGTATTTCAACACTCAAAGTTGTTCCATTTCACTTTGACGCCACAACATACCGCTCTACAATATGCTGCAAAACACTGACAGAAAAGATGTAAAGACAAAAAAGATATTTTTGCAACTTTTTGTCCAGTAGTGGCATTCAGCTTCTGTATGATATTGTGTAACTTATCAATTTATGAGCCAAATTAATAAAGAATCTATCAATCTGTACACCTGGAGGAATAATTGTGTGTATTTACGGCACATGTAAATTGGCTTTACTAAATCTACATTAAGACATACAGTGCAGTCCGTGCAGTATTTCAACAGTGACACTTTTTGTTTTTTTGGCTCTGTACTCCAGCGCATTGGGTTTGAAATGAAACAATGACTGTGAGGTTAAAGTGCAGACTGTCAGCTTTAATTTGAGGGTATTTACATCCATATCGGATGAACCGTGTAGGACTTAAAGCCCTTTATATACACAGTTCCCCCATTTTAGGGCACCAAAAAGTAATTGGATAATTGGCTGCTCAGCTGTTTCTTGGGCAGGTGTGTTTCGTTTTATCAGTACTTCGTGCACAAGAGAGCTAACAAAAGGTTGTCTCTCAACATGAGGACCAAGGAAGTGTCAATAAAGCAGGTCATCATGAGGCTGAAAATCAGAATAAATCAATCAGAGACGTAGCCAAAACATTAGGTTTGTGGAAATCAACTGTTTGGTACATTGTCACGTAGCAAGCACACTCTACTGTAGACTATGGAAGACCAGTGTAGTGGATGATAGAAGAAGAACCCCTTTTCAAACTGTTGAACAGATCAAGAACACTCTCCGGGATGTAGGCGTAGATGTGTCAAAGACCATCATCAAGAGAGGAGTACACCAGCGTAACCTCAGAGGGTTCACCAGATGCAAGCCCCTGGTAAGCATCAATGATAGGTTACAGTACATTAAACAAAAACCTGTAGAGTTCTGTACAAATGAGACAAAGATCAAGCTGTGCCAGAGTGATGGAAACAGGAAAGTGTGAAGGAAAAAAAGGAACAGCTCATGATCCAAAGCATACCACCTCATCTGTCAAACATGGTGGAGGTGGTGTTATGGCTTGGACCTGTATGGCTGCCACTGGAACTGGCTCACTTGTAAGTGTTCATTGATGATGTCACTGCTGACGGCAGCAGCAGGGTGAATGCTGAAGTATACAGAAACATCTTGTCTGCTCAGATCCAAGCGATTGCATCAAAACCCACTGGACGGCGCTTCACCATGCAGCAGGACAATGATCCCAAACATACAGCCAAAGCAAACAAGGAGTTTTTTAGGGCTAAGTGGAATGTTCTTCACTTGCCAAGTCAATCGACCGACCTCAATCCAATTGAGCATGCGTTGCTGAAGACCAGATTGAAGGTAAAAAGCCCCTGAAACAAGCAAGAACTGAAGATGGTTGCAGTACAGGGCTGGCAGAGCATCAAACGTCTTGTCATGTCTATGGGTCGCAGACAGGCAGTCATTGATTTGGTTGAGGATTTTCATTTCAAATCCAATGTGCTGTACAGCACAAAACAAAAAATGTGTGACTGTCCAAATACTTTCGGACTGCACTGTAGATATATTTCTATTCAGGAATACTGATCTCTGAATATATTGTGAATAATAAAATGTAATGGCTATAGGTTGATAAAAAAGACACAATGATAAACTTCTAGTCATGCTGGTTGCTTTACCGGACAACTGGAAAACATACTTTTCTCATTAAACCATATATGTGAGAAGGCATTACACAATCATTTTATCAAATTCACCTTAGTCCACCTTTGCTGCCTTGTAGATGATAGATTTAATCATTGAAGGCCCCTCTTGTGGCTTCCTGGGACTTCAATGAAAAATAACTTTCAATCAAGAGTTGATTCATTTTGCAGTTATAGTGGGAAGATTTTCCAACATGACAAACTGATGTATTTTCCAGGTTACTGCGATATCACAAAATTGGGATTTTTGAGTTTCGGATTTTTGTTTGTTAACATTATTGCAGTTTGACACTTCATAATGAAATCAGAACTGAATTGTTTCTGGCCGACACACAAAATGTGCAGCAACAATGTTACTTGTGCATTTTTTCATTAAAAATGTATAATAGGTGGAAACAGCATAAGCAAGCCCACAAGTATGTTTATGAAGATGCCTCCACCTTATTTACAGTCATGTGAGAACTTAAAAGCCAGCCAACCTGTCCAAGCAGTTCAGGTATTTGACCACTGAATCCCTGGGGAATGAGAAGAGAGATAAGGTGATTCACACCTGGTTCAGGTAAACCACCCTTTGAGTAATTCTCATGCAGCAAACATCTTCAGTGCACACTCCCTGGCTTTCCATTAGCCCACAGAACAGAAAGACGCATGCAGACCAACTCCCTGGTTTATACACAGTACAAAAACATGTTTTTACATTCATAACATCATTTTAGAATACTCTGCTGTGTAGATGTTGTTAGGACAATTACCATTAAAAGGGTTCATGTCTGATGGGAGCTTTATGCCAAATTTAGCGGGGGTAATTTTCCAAGCAAGAATCGTTATTATCATAAACATGACGTAAAGAGCTATTCTAGGAGGGAGGTGGTGAGTATAGTGTATGTGAGAAACATTAGCTCCATTATCTATTATTAACACACTCAGAGAACCTATTATTTATGGCAGATGTAAAATGCATTTTCTTTTATAAACCTCAGAGGCAACACACATTCATACATAGAGTCTAATGCCAGTAAGCACAGCAGAGCTTGTTGTAAAGATGAACTGAGTCACCTCTATGTTTTCCTTCAACTCCCTCAAAGAAGATTGTTTGATTGAGGGAAAATGGTATCATGTAAATCAAGATCCAGAATATAAGAAACACTCAACAGGAAAATTAAATGGGACTCCTTTTCTTTACCAGTGATACTCTTCTTGACATTAGTTACAGAGATACTGAATCCCTTAGCACATAAATAAACTTTAGAATTCAAGTGGTATCGTGTAGTAGCCCATTAGGCTGTTGGTTTTAATTGCAATCAGTGTGACCACTAGACTGGAAAATGGGGAGACAGGGCAGTAAAGGTCCATTTCCTGTTTAGTTTCTTGTATGAATTCTAGAGCACCCTATAAATATTACATGATATGGTTTCAAGAGTATAATGTGTTTGGTCTTTGGATTTACTAGCAGATGCATTGCAAGAAACTACCATTCACATTGTTTACTGGTAATAATGTGATCCACCTAGAAAAATATGATCCGCCTAGAAACTTCTCATCTTGCATCATGTTGCGCTTCATGTTGCCCTTCAGAGTGAGATTAATACATGCCTCTGTGGGTATAAGAGCTGGAATAGTCTGGTATGCATCATGTCATCTCCTTGATGTTCAAAGGTGTCCCTCAGAGTGGCCCCTCCTTTAATGAATCCTCTTGTAATGGCTGCATTTCAACACTGGGGGGCGACAAACCCCATCAAACTCGTTAGTGCACTTGGACTACGTCCGTAAACAGTGTTGGTGCTGGTTATTATGAGGAATGCAGAGGCACTACCGGATTATTAATACTGAAGTGGTTAAACAGAGACTTATACTTAGAATTTGATCTGCTATTTGTGCATTATGCTATTTCCAGTAGTTGGTTTGAATTAGGTAATTTTTGGACAAACACACAAAAACAGTACTACTATTACTACCACTACCACTACTACTACTACTACTATGATTTTTGTAACACTTTTCTTAAAATAAGGTTACAAAGTGCTTTGATGGACGGTAATGTGTCTGAACAGATTTGTCTATTTGTTCAGCAATGCTCTAAAGGTTAATAATTGAGGGGGGAAGACTGCAAGTACACAACAACTGCAGCAACTGTCATAACTGATTGATAATTGATAACTGATAAGTGACTGTGTCTGTCTATCAGCCTGACCTAGTAAGACGTGTAAAGTCCTTTGAGGCTTGTTTGTGATAAAGGGCTCTATAAATAAACTTGACTTAACCTACATGACCTGAAATGCACATACACAACGTCTGTGTCATGACCCAGGGCAGCGCTGCGATAACTGGGATGGCGGAGGAGAATATAGGGCAGGACTGTCCTAGGCATATTTGTACGAAAGAGCAAATGTACAATTAAATTACAAATGTTTCTATACGAAAACGCCAAGGAGGAGGATGACCAACAATTTTATAACGAATCAAAAAGCCTATGACCTTGTATCCTACAGGGAGGGTCGTTCGCCCATGTGTTAAAAGGCCAACATGCCTCTTCATGCCTGATGAAGAATCACCATGAACAGTGAATTATCTAGAATATTCCTACAAGGATGTGTCCTTAGTTTATAGTGTTTTTAATCTCCT
>CABFOQ010025997.1:14170-42478 GCA_900660455.1 Gephyroberyx darwinii | reverse complement strand
ACATTTTAAATGTTGTGTTGTTTCACAGTTCTTTTAACATTAATTTAGCACCTAAGATGACAAATCATCTGCCTTTTAGCATTATAACATTATTAGGGATACCAAGAAACTAAGCTGGTCTCATGTTCATAGATGCTAGCTTGAACATGGCTGTAAAGAAATGCCTCTTAGAAGTTTGCTAATGGGTTAACTTGTGAACAGTGTGAGTGCACGGGCTTGGAGATCACAGGGATCAATGTCTCGATATCGCCACCTAGAGGTCTGTAAGATAGAATCAGTAACTGGACACATTTCTGCATGCAGAACCAGAATTTGGTCAAATTGTTGATGTGTGTCTGTTGAATGTCTGGAGTACTGTATTTTGAAATGCAAACTAAACAAATCAGAATTCTACAATAGATAAAAAATGTCCTTCAATAGTTCAGTGGGTTGTACGTGTATACATTTTCATTCAACAGTCTAGGTTTACAAAATGAATACCAACCGGCCTAATAAAATGAGACAGATGGAGTTGAAATGTATATTACTAGATGATAGTGATACTGTCAAGAAGAAGAAGAAATACAGACCCAGAATTACAATCAAGATTGCAAATGAGTTTCATCATTTTGTATATCTTGTTGGAATTGCTGGCATAGGAAATGAGTATTTTCTTGTTATTATTCATCTCAATTTCATTAATCGTTTAAAGGGATCTAGAAACTGATGAAGATTCATGTAAGACAGAAAGGACTTCCCCTAAGATGGAGACAAAAAAGACTGAAAAGTTGTATATCTATCTATCTATGTCTACTTTGTGCTGAATATGAACAGGCACATTTGGCAATTATGCATTACTCATGAGAGTATTATAACAATGATCTGTATTACGATGCTATATTCAGAAAACTCAGAAAGCCTCCCCCACATTATGTTAGATGATCAATGCAGCAGCGTTACCCACTTTTCTAATTCAGAATTGAGCTCATCGTCTCAACTCGACTCTGTCTTTATATTAGGTCTAAACACTAATAGATATGTATTCATTATTCACATCAGTAGTTTAATTTACTGGCCCAACTATTACACACATCGCAGCACTGTCTTCATCTACACTAGACTGCCTGCACTATATTCTTTTGACCAACAGGTGCCCCTAGTGTGCACTCGAAGCGTCGAGAAATTAACCTATTTTTAACCCTCAGCGCTTCAAGAAGCTTAATTTCGCCATCACTAGTGTAATGCATTTGTGTGGCATTATCCAATAGTCTTGCTGTGGCCAAAACTGTATGTTTACTCCTGTGACAATTCCATGTTTGCTCCTGTGACGCTCTGGTACCTCTCCCCTAGCTACAGCCTGCTGCACATTCCCAAGCGCGCTTTCATTGGTCAGCCACTGCAGGATGGGGCGGGGCTACACATGCGTTTGACGCTGACTGTAAACAGGCCTTCACAACTCTTGAGTCGCCAACCGTATCGAAGTTAGGTTTGTCCTGATCAGCCGCCGTAGTTGGGGCACCCTGCTGAAGTTTTTGCTGAAGAGGTGGGACCTTCGTTAAAAACAAATGAAATAACATCAGCTATTGTGAGTTTTGCTCGCTGTATTGTAGTTAAAATGATAAAGTGTTGTTTCCATTGCGTTGTCATAGCTGACACCTTAATTTTTTAAACAAGCTCCCTGTAGTAAAATTGTTAGCAGCTAACTAGCTAGCCGTTGTACCCTCGTCTGTATCGTTAACAGTTAACGCTAGCTAAAAATATTCCCCACGGATCAGATCTGAGACGGACACACTTGAGCTAGCTTGCGAGGAGACTTTGGTATAACGGACGTCAGGTAGCAAGATGTCTATTCTTTGGTTATATTTCTGTTGCTGTTCTCAATTGATTTCTCTATAACATTAGATTAGCCCTAGTTAGGTCTTGTTAGGACTTGTTGCTTGTCAGTAGTGGGCGTGGACGGACGGTGTTGTCTCTCTGGTTGATTGAACTAACGTTAAGCGGCTGAAGTGTAATCTCTTTTATCTAGTTCGGCTAGTTTCTACCTCAATGATTGCTAATGCTCTCTACCTAGCCTTTTAGCCTGGAAGAGCCAGAGTGCTATTCAGTATGTGTATGTATTATATTCTGAATAGTGATTCTCTAACCAAGCATGATGTTGGTGTGGTCATATTTTAAATTGGCCAATTTTCAGGCGTCTCACCCATCCTCTGTCTGTAGCCTGGACGGGTTCAAGATATCGCTGCTATTTATTTTCATTTATTTGCATTGAGTAGTTGACAGTATGTTGTCAAGACTATCTCGAGGTTTTACATTGTCCACGCTGGTACACGAGATGCAAGTTAATACAAAAGGCTACTGTCTGCCATGGCTTGTACCCAAGAAAACAACACATCACAGTATCAAATAATCATTTCTTTCCATTTGCACGTGAAGTGCGTCAAGTGTGAAGCATTATGGGCAATACCAGTGACAGGGTGTCTGGAGATCGCCATGGACCCAAGACCCATCGCTCTGACAGTAGCGGCAGCCACAAAGACCATGAACCCAGCAGCAAGATGGTAGACAGCACAGATGACCCCAACATCTTCAACACGCACGGGCCAGACTCCAAGGTACTGCTGGATGAATACATAACGGTACAATGATATTGCACAGACATTTTCTTTGTTCCCGGAGAACACCCATCATCTACACATCATCTGGTCTTTATTGTACTATGATTTTTTGCAATTCACTGGTTTTGGGTGTCTCTTTTCTCTTGCCTACCCCACTGACTAAAATAATGGAAATCAACCTGCTGTTCACAGTCAAGTTAAAAGGAGGAAGCGTGGGAAAGTGTGAATCTGTGAATTTGATTCTACCATGGCTTCCTGTTTCCAGGTACTAGGAGAGAAAGAATCCACCCCAGACCTGGACGACCAGGTGAAGACTGGTCCTCAGGCTAGACCCACCGTCATCCGCTGGGCCGGTGGGGGCAAGGAGGTCTACATAGCTGGCTCCTTCAACAACTGGAACACCAAGATCCCCCTCAATAAGAGGTCAATTGGATTTGTTTTGAATTGAATTGATGAGATGTTTGTTCATTCTCACTCTGATTGGTCTTATAAAGATCTCATGTGAATCATTTCAGCTAGACAAACTAGCTGTGACTATGAGTACCAGTTGTGTAGTTTTTACTGAGAAAAAATGCTAGTATTAGACTAATACTGGTCTATCTATCTCCCCAAAGCCATAATGACTTTGTAGCGATCCTGGACTTACTAGAAGGAGAGCACCAGTACAAGTTCTTTGTGGATGGACAGTGGGTTCATGATCCTTCAGAGGTACACCAACAGCCACTTGTTCTCTTCATCAGTCATTTTCATGTTACCAATGTACAGGGTTTCCTTGCTTATGCAACTTTTAGGGACCTCAGAGGCACCCTGACGTGGGGAATAACTTAAAAGCCTTCATTGCAACATGGCTCGGCAAAGATGAAGCCTAAAATAACAGTGTTTTAACTCACAGGGAACCTCCAACAGATACCTCGAGACATAAAAAAACAGACCTCCTAAGAACATATTCATAAGTGCTGTACTATTTGAAAAAAGTTAAATGTTAAGTTAACTTCCCAAGTGATTACTGTAGTCCCAAGTGATTACTGTAGCTACCCGAACCAACACATTGCTACCAGTTAGTAACCTGACCAGAGGAGCTATGATTAGGACCAGATTAAAACACATTGTCCTTATCAATTCCCTTGATTGATTCCCATCTTTTTCCAGATCCTTTCTTAAATAGAACAAAATGCATTTAATTCACCCTTGAATTGTTAGCGTAGTGAGCATGGAAATATTAGAGATTAGAAGTGTGTCTACAATTCGATAAGAAGTCTAGTTTTTCCTCTTTGTTGAAACTGCTCCCATGTCGCAGAGAACTGAACTGAGCACACTGCTTTCTTTATATTTTCTAATTTAGGATTGATAGCAGAACATCAGCCAGTTCAGTTACAGACACAATGTTTGGGGTGCTATAAAGGACTTTAATGGTAATATGTTTAAGAAAGGAACCAAAAGGCAATTATTAAGAAATCACATTGTTGAGAAGGAGTCATTAAAGAACTGACACTGATGACATCTTATCTATTCCCTTCACTTACAATGAAAGGTACTGTCACATATTGGAAATGTTGCTGTTTGTCATGGAAACTGGTCAACAAAAACATTTAAGAACCCCATAAAGATTATCTATTGCGCTTCAGTCTTCATCCCCTCCCAATAACTGTGTTAAAACAGCCACACTCACATCATTCCCACATAAGCCCCTCTAAGCCTCTCCAAAGACCAGCAGAAACCCTGCAGTGCCCTATAAATAATAATTAGAAATATGCTTGATCATACTGTTTTTTTTGCCCCTGGTGAATGTTTCTCTCCTTCCAGCCGGTGATAACCAGCCAGCTGGGCACCATCAACAACCTGATCCAGGTGAAGAAGTCAGACTTTGAGGTGTTTGATGCCCTGCAGGTGGACTCGCTGGAGTGCTCTGACACATCAGGTCAGTCTGGCTTTCCTCTAGCCAACGAAATGTCATCAATCAACAGAAACAATAGTCCTTTTGTTTCTCTTTTTTTTTGTTCAGGTGAGCTAGCACTCATAGCATGTTATGAATGATGGTGCACAGACAGACAGCAATGCACAGCACTTCATTGTATTTTTCTTCAATATGTAATTCATACACCAATCTGGACAGTCTGGAAATGTATGAAAAAATGTATTTGATTATTTCCAGGTCTTGAAAATGTTCAGAGGATCCCAAAAAGCTGGTGCTTGGACCCAATACACAGACCCAGTGTCATTTTTGTGCTATTTGTTGTTTTGAAGAATAATGTTTGGGTATATAGTGATGTGGTCTAACATTCGTATTTCCCCATAACGATCATATTGTAACGTATGTCATATTGGATGCTGACCAAAAGCTAACAAAGTCTAGAAAAAGTCTGACCCCGGTCATTAGTGTGATTATGTCTGCTGTCTGTTCACAGATCTGTCCAGCTCCCCCCCAGGGCCTTATGGACAAGAGCAGTACGTCTTCAGGCCTGAGGAGCGTTTCAAAGCCCCACCTATACTCCCCCCTCACCTCCTTCAAGTCATACTCAACAAGGACACCAACATATCTGTTAGTTTCATTTCCTATCGTTTCCATTGTCACATCTCCCTGTCCTCAATTCTGTTTGCTACTGTAATGAACATTAGTAAGTTTTCCTCTTTCCCTCTCTCGGCAGTGTGACCCCGCCCTACTGCCTGAACCCAACCATGTCATGCTGAACCACCTATATGCCCTCTCAATAAAGGTAGGTTGGCTGGAAACTGATGAACCCTCTGAAGTCTTCACAGATGTAACTGTTCCTTGACATGAACTATCAGACCCTGAAAGGATAGTAGAGGCATTTTCACCCAGTTCCATTGGCTGTTAATGACTTTCCATCTACCCCTGACAAATTGAGTTCCATCTATTGAACTTGGCATACCTCATTGCTTCCAGTGGCTAGGGTTAGGGTTAGGAGCCAAATCACTCTCCAGAGACTTGATTTGTCTGTGTAAGTTATATATCATTTTAACGGTTATGCCCTTAATATTGGAAGTGCTTGTTTGGAAATTCTGTTTCAGGAAACAGAATTTGCAAGCACTCCACAAATACTGAAATGACCTTAGTTTCGCCATTTCCACCTAGGCTATACTTACAAATAAAGGCTGATCCCATGTCAGCCTTAACTGCTGGTAAACCCAAACCATTGTCATAAAAACCTAGTTCCTTTCTAAACATGTTTGCAGACAAACCGTTGAACATACAAACTGGAGACTCTTGACAGTGTTTCAGGTGCACTTATTGAATTCAGTGGGAACCACAAGCACAAACTAATATTAAAATGCTCATAAATAAAGGAATTGAAATTGCAAACATCAGCAGTTACTGTAAGGAGACAGGCAATCATGATGAGGTAAGAGCTTTTCTGTTTCTGAGAACATTATCAACTCTGCTCTCCTTTCTCCTCCTTTCTTTGTCTTGCAGGATGGCGTAACGGTGCTCAGCGCAACTCACAGATACAAGAAGAAATATGTCACATCTCTGCTTTATAAGCCTATCTAAACCACACCTGCGTGCTCCATCGTGCTTTTAGAGAGCAGCATGTTTGAATTCTGCTGATCTTTTATCATCACATTTAGCCAAATCGTGCACTGAAACAACCGTTTACAGGTAAGCGAAAGGCCAAGCGGTTGTGACTGTGGCGAGGTTTAAAAGGGCACACTTACCTCTACACGGGGCTCTGAACAAAAGTAGCAAAGAGTGTAGGGTGTCATCTGTGACGCTCAGCCAGCCCCTCATACAGGGGCGATTAAAGCATGCTGTGGCATTTACATTGACGGATCTTCACTTATCTGGAGATAAGAGACCGAGAACACCACTGAGTGTGTTTGTGTGTTTGCAGCACTTTGTGATTATATGCATGTTAGTGTGTACAAAGAGAATTTGGCTCTTTTAACGTGAGGGATTAAAGAAAGATCCGATGACTGTGTATGGACCTGTTGGATGCCACTGTGAGTACCGACAAATACATCGCTATGCATTGAAGGGTCTTTCAGTAATTGGGCTTTTAAATATTGTTCCCTTTGGGGGTTTGAGGGGTTTTATTGTTTTTGGCGTGGATCAACTGTTTGAGTTATGTGTCCTCATATCCTGTCTATAGAATACAATTAAGTTTCCCGCTAATTAAAGTCCTTCTCCGCTAGTGCATGCAGAACATGGCTAACATGGCCTCTGGGCCTAGAAAATGGTATCTAGGATTAGATTACTGATTACTGAAAGAAGAGCAGACTTGGCATTGCTTGATCATGAAGTGCAATACATGAGAATGAGAATAGAACGAACTGAATTGTAACTCAAGGTAGACTGAGCAGTGTGATGCCCCATTCCCATTCAGGCAGTACTCATCGCAGAGATGAGTACACGAGAAACATCTGATCACTCCTTATTATTACATGTTTGTTGAATTTCTCCAAATTCAGCAGAATCATTCATTCACATCACACTGCTGAGCCAAACCACTACATGAACCAAACTACCCACGAGCCCATGGTTTCAAATCTTCAACATATTTGGACTACTTGGCTTTTCCAAATGACCCTTCCAACAGAATCTAGATATCGATGTAAAGTCAATATCCTTGGTTGTTGGGCTGCTTATAGATGGGGAATGGAGGTCCAAGGCTTCAGGCCTGTGTTGAGTTCTGCTGTTGCCTTTATATTGACACAATTTTGTGAGCACTTTACCCACCCTGTGAGCAGGAATGTTGACCTAAGCTTTTAACTATGCAGCACACAACTCTGTACTGTAGCTATTTTGGACGAAAGAGTCCAATCTGTATTTTAGAGATTATGCTGAATTTGCAGTGCTTTGTGTGTGTGTGTGTGTGTGTGCGCATCTGTGTTTAGTTGGAATGTATACTGTATTTATCTGTTACATGTTTATTCATATACAGTGGCTTATACACCCAAACAGTTACTAATGGATGTTTTGCATGTATTGAATGTCTACAAATTACTACAAAAACTAGTACTACTACAAAAAGTATGGTCCCCTGATCTCACATTTGCAGTCAAATTCTGATTGGTAATGTGAAACCAATAGCCAGTGGATCTAAGTTGATGTCACATTTGAGATACAGGCCTGTATGTATTAGATTTGTCATAGATGATTTTATAGTCCATACTAAAGAGTAAAGAGACTGTTTGTATGCAGTACCCTGTGCCCGTAGGTGCAGTCTGATGGGTAGTGCGACCTCACATGTAGAAATGTGAGACATTCTCTCATTTTCAAATGAATCAAAAGTGGTTAAAGGACAAATTAAGTGTCATGGATTTTGAAGCTATAGAAACTTTGCTCACCTTTATGTTCTAACCATTGGAGTGACTGTATCCTGAGTTATGGTGGGATTTGAGAGATCCAGAAAGTTTGCTTTTCATGCAAGTCCTGCCATTTAAGTATCTGCACATACAGGGGCATTCATGTAAGACAATAAAAATAACCAGAAAGTATTTTAATAAATGCATGTTGAGTTTTGAGAATTGTTGATGATAGATATGTTCAGGGAGTATTGGCATATTATGGCGCTTTTAGGCTTAAACCAAAACTTGAATTTTAAAGCTGTTTAATGTTTGTTTTTAAAATATGCTGAACAGAACCAGTGTTCATATCCGCAGTACATGGTTTTACTTGTTTGCAAATAAAAAGAGAGGACAAGCTGTTCCTAATTTCTTTATCTTTCTTTCCATTGGTGGGGCAAAAAACACATCTTTGTATGTCGTCTTGGCAGACATTATTTCCATACACATCACTTTATATCCAAGTCTATATATATACCAGAATCCTCCTGCTACTGTCTTGTTTCATACCACTGAACCAATTCTGTGTCCAACAAAATTAGGCCACACAGGGTTTTTTTAAAAATGTTTTATTCATCGTTTTCCAAATTCCTTTGTTGCTAATACTTTTCCAACACAACACACACTGTGACTGTCATCAGAGACAGGATCAGATGAGTCCTGTTATCGGCATTCTAGTTCGTTACAATCAACAAATTCAAACAAAGCTGTTCTCAAATCACATAGCATAGCTGCATCAATCAAATAGCACTATATACATATAAAACTCAGGGCAAACAATACACTGTTTGATTCCCTTCTTAACAAACCCATAGTAAAAAGGCATTGTTTACGCTCTAACAAGGTGCTGTGCGGATCCAATCCTTTCACAATCTTTCAAATCAGTGGTTTTTGCTTTAGTATACAAATCCTCAAAGCTTTTTTCCCTTTAACACCTTTACCTTTCAAATTATAAAAACAACGTTGTATTAAGATTGAAATATTTGGCAATTTACTCACAACGTTTTCTAAAGACTTGAGCGCAAACAAGACCTAATTTGGAGAAACTAAGGTACACCAAGCGCTAGTTCAAGGCCATTCTACAGTTGAGAGTAAAGTGGTAAAGTTGCTCTCAAGCTAAATTTAAAGGCAAGCGAAGCAACATTATCCAGAGCTTTGTTATAGGTGGACAATAATATTGTGATCAGTGACTTAAATAACATGAAGACATAGTTTGTTTGTGATTTCATATCAGTTGCAGCCTATGTGACTAGTTTATTAAAAAGGGCATAACTCCCTAACATACACTGCCAATAAATCATACAAGGCATAACGTGAATGTACTCAAATAAGCAAACATATTCTTAATACATTGATGTTTAACATCAAAATAAAGCAGATAAAGAGTAAAGCTATTGCACAGCTACCCAGATATTCAACTTTGCATAAAGCAAATGTTGGATGTTATTATTCACACACACACACACACACACACACACAAAAGGTAAACTGAATACAGTAAAAGCAGATTATTTACAGCATAAAAATGGCAAATGTACAGCAGGAATACACATCAAAGCAAATGGGAAGTAACATAGTAATCAACAACAGAAAAAATCCTGAACAGTGATCCCACCAGTAGCCTGCCAAAGTTTGTATCATCTAGAAGAACCTCATATCATCTATTGCCATTGCCATGGGAATGCTAAGACGGCCTGAACCAAGAGAAATAACATAAAAACAAAATATTTTAGGATGTGGAAAAGATCCACTTGGTTGAGTTTTGGTCCATAAAAGGAGTTCGTTTCTGTAGCACATTTCCAAATAAACTGAACCAACTGTCTTAACGGTTACCGTCTCTGTGGTTCTAGAGGCCAAAACTGGTCTCCATCAGGATAGTGTTGATAGTCTCAAACCCTTGGGTCACATTTGACATGGGTTTGTCATTCGCGTGGGTAAGGCAAGTGAAAGTGAAGCAAGTTCAAAGTTCAAACTTTGGCAACTATTGGCGATTCCCCATTCCACAACTTACTGTATGGTTTTGATTTTTCCCTTCAACATCTCTGTCATGCATCAACACTCAAAAAAACCCCAAACAAATGAATAGAATATGTAGTAGTACAATATTGCACTGATGGTCTTCTAACATTATGAGAGTGACTAAAGTTCCAGTGTCAGGCAAAGAAAGAACAAGAAGCTGGTGCGCCATGATCATTCGATAAACATCATTATTGCACATGCTCGTATGAGAACTCCTGTAGAGGAGCTTGAATACGCGTGTTGAGCCTGGTTCCATTTGAGCCCTTAGCCCTACTCTTCACAAACATTTAATTCAGAAGTGACCAGATGGATGAAAGCCTTAAGGATTTAACTGACCCAACGTCAGTACTTCCAGGCGGGTGGGGTTCGACCTAAAAGAGGAGGCTTGCGACTAAAATGGAACCTTTGTCGGGCTTGTGTTCTGCTACTCAGAACCCTTGGCTAATGGCTGACATACCATTCACAAGCTTCCTCCACAAATACACACATAAGCTAGTACACAGTTACTTAGCAGTGATCGCCTACCTACATTCCCCCACTGTGTCTAGAGATACATTGTGGATGTCATTGTATTTGCATTGCACTTGCAAATAAAAAAAAGTCTTTATTAAGGAGGTGCCACAAGGAGTAAACTTGCATTTCTGTGGCAGTCAAAGTTGAGGATTTTTTGTCTTCGAATGCAGTGATCAATCATATGTGTATGTACGTGTGTGTGGAATTCCTCTCACAAGCCACGAGTAAACATGCATGAACACTTATCCCGTCCACAGGCTGTCTGGCTCTTAGGAGAGGATGCCCTTAGACACGGATCTGGAACCAGAATACCCGTCCAAAATCAGACTAGAAACACACATCTGGTCTCAGATCAGAGTCTAGGAGCAACTTCATCCAACTCCATCGGTATCAGCCAGGACACACGTCACTGAAACCACCAGAGGCACATTTCAAACACCTGCTTCTGTTACACACACACAACAAGGCAAACTGCAGACTGTCACTCAAAGACAATAATAGATGTAGTGATGTAAGAGTAATTGGGGGGGGAAGAGAGTGTGAGGGATGGAGGAGAAGGAGGGTGCACTTTGGGTAAGGCTCAAGGTGCAAATTATAGTGTGCACATATTGCCTATAGGTGTGAGCTGGTAGGGCAGAGGAGAGGAAGGGACGGAAGCACTCTCAAGGATGGACAGAGGTAATGGTGGAGGATAGGTGAGGGGTTGAGGACTTGGACGGGACAGGTAAGGCTGGGGGTGGAGGGAAGGTCTTGGCTGTTTCGGTGCAGAGGTCAGAGTTCAGAGGTGGTAGCGTTGAGGCTGGTTCTTTAACGAGTCAGTCTAATGTAGACATTGGCTGCTGCGCTTCCTCGCTGCTGGACGCTGATTGGCTGTAGCCACGATGACCTGGGAAGCATCGCTGGTCTTCAGAAAACTCCAATCAGTAGGCCACTGTCTGGCAACACCTCTTGTGTCCTCAGCTGAAGGAGGGAAAGAGGGAAGAGAGAGGTTTGTGGTTACTTGACAAATGTTATACAATGTGAGGTGAAATGGTTAGACACGTAACACCGCAACAAGCAGCAGTTTGCCTTGTAATGTGGTTAGTTACACTAAGATACAACTGCTGAGGATGAGTAATTACAGGATAGGCAAAGCTGTAATTCAAATCCAAATACCCCTTACACACACACACACACACACACACACACACACACACACACAACATCTGCTGTCTGTGTGTGTGGTGCCTGCCTGGTGGTGTGACAGGGCGTAGGTGTTTACAACATACCACTAGATCCCATAACTCCCTTGACTGAAGGGCAGCAGTAAGCCCTTTTTAAAAGCTGCCAGACCATATGTAATGTTTGTGTTTACAGTAGGTCCTAAGGTGATACTATGGCATTATACACACAGAATGGAAACTATGCAGTTATTTGACAGTAACAGCTTGTGGGAGCAGCTGTAGTAGGAGGTTGGGAGGTTGGGCTTTCTCACTCTATAATAAGGCAGAAATGCCATAAAATAATCTTAAAACAGAAGTGAACACAGTTACACAGCGATGACGTGAGCTGTCTGACAGGATGGTAAAGCAGTGATGTCATAGCATGATAAGAACAAGATCAAATCCACACTGAGGTAGAAGTTGTCACAGAGCACATAGCCACAATCAAATTACCTTTACAGCCACAGTTCAGCCACTAGGAATGAAATACTATTGTCAGGAAATTGAAAAATCTGGGACAACTTCTACCTCTTGTCAAAGCCACAAGACGTCAAACTATTACCAGCGTAAGGAGAGGAAGAGGAGGAGCTTAGAGAGGAAAGTCTCAGCTCGTTCTTCTGGGGGTATTCAGAAAAAACGGAACAAGAGGGGAGGAGAGGAGAGGAGAGGAGAGGAGAGGAGAGACAAATGCAGGATGAAGGAACAAGTGAGACAGAAGGGGAAGGCCCAAGGTGACCATTAAACACTACGGACACACTAGATATTATAACATACAGTACAGATACACACAAAACTGTGACCTCCGTATGACAGTATGAATGAAGCAGCACATGGAGCGGTGATTTTTACCTCCAAGTTTGTCCTTGCTTTCTTCAGCACATCACGAGTCCTTGACACTGTAGGAAGAAAAAAAAAAAAAAACAGATATGGATTTTGCTATAACAAAATATATAAAAGATACAAGTGCAACCACATGTAAAACACTTGAATTGCTATACACAGAAAAACTAATGCAAACAAGCTTGTGTTTTCATGTGATAACACCTGCATAGGTGTGTGTTGTAGATCTGCGAGAGGTGAATAACCTAATTTAGTGTTTGGGTTAGGGATGTCTAAGCCTCTACAACTCTACATTTCAGATGGGAAAAGTAATGTTGTCTACTGTAACACACACACACACACACACACACACACACACACACACACACACACACACACACTTACACTGGTTGACTATGAAGTGCTCCATGCTCTCCTTGGTGCGGCTGGTGTTCCTCAGTCTTTGGATGGTTCCCTGAAGAACCTCTTCCTGCTCTGACATACGCAATTTCAGGGACAAGATCTCCTCCTGCATACACTGCTCCTACACACACACACACACCACATGTATAAAAATGTGTTGCCATGTTGGCATTATTTAGCTGACATGTATGACTTTCAATGCTAAAGACCAGACCAGTCTTGTGCAGTTGTATTAGGTCATGAAATACCACAATGTGCTACAAACCTTCTTAAGGTTCTGGGTGCAGCGATCCCCGCTCGGCAGAGCTGCCCTCCAGAACATCTTCAACAGCGACATGGCCTCCTCTAAGATCTGCCTCAGAGTCCTGGCGTTGGACAGAAGACTCTTCACACATCCATAGTCCAGGACCTGCACATGGAGCTCAGTTAGACGCTGGCACTGTTACAGTCACTTCTATTACTTTGAGACTTTCAGAAATATGTCTATGGTGACATGTCTTGTCCTTTTGGCTCCTCACCAGGTCACTACTCTGTTCTTGGCTGTCCTCCAGCAGTGGTTGGCTAAGGCAGGCCTGCAGGGCAGTTTCTATTCGCTGGACAAGGCTCCGGCCCTCTAGGACTTGCTGCTGCAGGGCGCTGAAGTCATCCACATGACCGATGGCATGGCGGCCATTACGGTTCGCGAACGATCCGTCAGGGGCATCCCCCTCCAGTTCAGAGTGGGGGTCAAGTGGGTCTGCTGGCGGGAGAGATGGAGAGAGGAAGGAGCTGGTGTTGAGTGTTGGAATGAAAAAAATCATACTTTGACTGAAATGATAATATTTTATTTTGACAGAAAGAGATTGTGGCACTGACAAATTCTGAAAACCTGATGGCAGCACTGTTCTATACCAGGTGTTATACTTGTTACAAAGCAAAACATTATAGTCAATGGCCAAACGTCATGGAGAGATTCATTTGCAGTCATGCAGTGCAGTTTAAGTCACACCATTGGCAGTGCTGTGGCTGTCATCCAGGTCCGAGTAGGGAGCATAGGGAGATCCACAGTTAAACAGACCCATGTCCCTGACTGGTGGAGATGGAGCTGGATCTGTAGAACACACACAGACACACAAGCCAGGCTCGGTCACACGGCAAACCACAGCACACCATGCAGTTTTCTGAGCCTCACAAACGTCTCCCGTTTTAGTATGTTAGTTTTTCACTATAGGAGTATAGGAGAAAGATCTGTCCGTGCATCTAAGAATTCACATGATGCATGTATGTATGTATGTCTCTGCATCTCATCGAGAGCAGTTTGTTTCTCACCATGCAGCAGCTGACGTCTGTAGAAGCTGTCTCTCTGAGGGCTTGCGGTGAGGGCGGACAGGGAGGGAGTCCGGGGAGAGCCGACACCGAGCTTCTGCTCCAGCTGCTTGTGGAGCTCCAGTTGTTTGAGGGCGCTGTTCTCCTGGACACTGTTCTGGAGCTGGGCCCTCAGACTCCTCACCTCCCCCAGCAGCTCCCCCAGCTCCACCGGTAGGCCTGGTAGCTCACACAGGTAGCCTGAAGATAAAATACACTGACAGTCACCAGTGTTGCTCCATAGAGCCTAGCTGGAGATACTTCCACTGCTGGTACTCCGTGGGGTGTGGAGGGTTCAATTCCAGCACAGCACTGGAATAACGATTAGATACAATTTGATCACTTGGCTATCAATACTATAGAGGGTGTGTGCTCAAATAGGTTTTAAATTGTGCTTATTTGTTAGCACAGTGGAGAAATATAAAAGGAGAGTGTAGACACAGGGAAAGAGAGAGAGAGAGAGAGAAAGCTGTGGCTCTCAGAGTTTTCAGGCGTGCAGACTCCATGAAAGCGTGAGAAGCATGAACGCCAAGGTATGTTCTGTTGAGTATAGATAGCGTACAGTGAACAGACTGACCTTTATTGGCTTTTGAGCCGGCACACACACGGTCGTAAACTTGCAGTTCACTCTGCAGGGAGTGGATCAGCTCCCGGCTCTCACACAGCTGCTGCTGCAGGAGAGACACCTCATGCTGCAGCCTGAGGATACACAGGTAAATCCTGTTTACTCACAGATACACTGACACAGACAGACACACTTATCTTTCCTTCTGTCTCACTCTCTGTTACCTGTTGGTTTTCTCCTGACTGGCCTGCCGTTCCTGCCTCAGTGTGTGTATCTGCTGTCCTTGCTCCTGACTGTGAGTCTGAAGCCGTCTTAACTCCTCCTTCCACTGCTCCGCCTCCAGCTCTGCTTGCTTCAGACGGACGCGCCCTGTAAGCACCGCCTCCCGCAGCTGCACCGCCTCCTCACACGTGTCTGAGGGATGAGGAGAGTAGGGATGGTTATACATCAACACAATCCGAATCATTTTCAGTTCGGGTGGCTGTTAGATGCAGTACCTGTGCTGGCCTGCAGGCGTGACTGTAGAGTCAGGTTCTCCTCCTTCAGGACCCTGATCTCATTGGACAGCTGAGTGACCGTGTCCAGTCCCTGAATGTAGATGTTAGTGGGCGCTCCTGGGAGGGAAACAGGAGTTATTTGATATATTTAATAGTAAAACCAGTGATTGTGTTTGATATTACTGCTGTCTGTGTCTGTAGAACATGTCACTGTTGTTGTGTAAAAACCTTGTAAGTCCAATTTTTGTCATTTTCATGTTTTAACTTCAATTGAAGGATTAAATGGTCCTCTATGGGTTGAGGAAATTCTCTGGTCTCTTGGACTTATGAAACCCTTTCAAAAACCCATTAGAGAATGGCAAACTAAACACAAGGCTCCTTGACATTTTGGAGACACAAGGTTTTTACCCGACAGCGACATTATATGCGTGCACCCGTGCGCGTATATGTCTGTGAGGGCAGCGGTACCTCCGTCACGTCCACTGGTGGCCAGTCTGTCCTCCAACTGCTGTCGGAGCCTCTCATTGGTCCTAATGGACTCCTCCAGACGCTGACGCAGGCACCTCACCTCCCGCAGGTGCTCCTCTATCAGGTCTACCCCTGAAGATAAACAACACAATAAAGTAATAATTACTATTGATCTTGCTCAAGGACACTTCAGCAGGGCGGCTGCATGCTGACATGGGGGTGTGAACCCAGGTCTCTGGCTGCAGATCAGCCTCTTGAGCTTATTTAGCATTGTTTGTTATTAATACCAGCAGGCAATAAACATGATTTATCTCCAGAGTCTCATACCATCATGGCTATTTCTCGAGTGGTGTCCTGATAATCCAGAGTAGCTTCCAATTGGCTGAACCATGTTCTCCATATCCCACGAAGTCACACCTGTCACTAGACCTGAGTCGGACTTCAGCGAGTGGCCCTCAGGGATGCCGCCCAGCTGGTATTGTTGAAAGGTATGATGGGATAGCTGGCTGTAGGTTGAGAGGTCGTGCTGGTTGTGAGCGCCAGGTAAGAGAGTGGACAGAACCTTGCCATGGGGAACCATAAAGCCTGTAACCATACACGCCCAAGAGAGATAGAGATGTGTGAATCCCGCTGTCAAGTGTTTCCAATAAAACATCCACTGGACAAGAGAGGATTGTTACTGCAAAATTAACTCTGCAGTAAATTTTATAATATCACTACATCTCTTAACAAGCCATTATGAGTTATGTCCTTGATTTTACAACTTAGAAACCATTCCACATATGGTACACTGTCCCTGGCCCCTCACCCCTGTCCTGCTCATTCATCTGTTTGTGCAGCGTGTCCAGCTCTTGGCGAACAGCAATCACAGACAGGGCCCTGGGCTGGGGGTCAAAGGTCACATGCTGACCCCAGAGGTCAGGGCCAGATGGGACAGGGAGGGAGCAGGACACGGGCCCACTGACAAGGGCTGGAGGAGGATGACAGGAAGTGAAGGGTAAGGAACATGAAGGAAGAGGAGGAAAGAGGTGAGCTGAGATGAGGAGAGTCTCTAATTTTTGGGTGCTTTACATTTACTATCGGTGCGTCCCATACCTCTGGAAGACTGACTGGTCAAACCCACAGGGGCTGAGCAGAGCATGTTGGGACAGCTGCTGGAAGACTTGAGGCCACGGGGAGGAGGGATAGATGGACAGACTAGAACAGGGTGGAGAGGGAAATGGAAGGTGAAAGGGTGGAAAGAGGCATTTGCAGACAGGACAGGTGAACAAAAGAGAAAGCTCCAACAATACCTTCTCTTTCTGATCCAGGGTCTGGCTCCCGTCTGTGCTCCTCCTGGTATTCACTGGCATCTAAATCAGAACACAGCTCCAAGTCCTCATTGGTTCGACATTCATCTGACACCAAAGAGGTCCTGTCTGATTGGTCGGTGGTTTCAGAGAGGGCATGGCAGCTGGATGGGGTCTCTGGACGTTGCTGCAGTTTGGTGTGGAGGGACTCAATGATTTTATCCTTCTGCTGAAGCTCCTTACTCAGCCTACACACACACACACACACACACACACACACACATAGAAAGAGAATCAACCATTACATTCTTAGCTGTGAGATATTTATCGCAGATAAGACAAAGAAAAAAGTGAAGCATGTCCATAATAGGCTACTAATCACTGCTTGGCATTGTCTGGCACAATCCATGCCACAGCTCTGTAATGACATGTGTGTGTATAGTACAGTAGCTACATGTGTATCTCCCTTACTGTTTGAGTTGTCGATGTAGAAACTCCCTGTCTCTCTCCAGAAGTATTCTAAGAAAGGCTGTCTCTCTCGCTTGGCCACGACCCCCACCCACAGAGAAAGACCACAGGGAGTCCCTGTACACGGGACTGCTCTTAGAAATCATAGACTTCCACAGAGGGGCCATCTGACCACCAGTCAAGCCCAGAAATGAAACACAAGTCCTGGAGGCACTACACCCTGGTCTGGTTGAGCCTAGTCTGGCTGCAGTGAAGATCCAGAAACAAATACGGACTAGATTCTTTGTTGGTTCCTGGTTCTATTCACGGTTTCCAGACTTCCAAGAAGACTTTATACACCATAAGAAAATAAAAAATAAAAAAATCCACAGAAAGCTCAGTAGTCATCCATGCCAGGTGTCAGTATTGTAGAAATCCGGGGAGGATTCAAGAAGGAGGCAGCAGTGAGGGACTGTCACGCTGTCACACTGAGCCTCTTAAGCAAGGCTGGCAAGACACCTGGGAGTCCACTGGTCAACTAATTCAACTTAACAGTAAAGGATCCACTCTGAGGCCTGTGTGTGGATTAACAACAACCTTCTGTCTCCTCTCCAACATATGGAGCCATGTGGACGGCTCCTCTCCTGCCACAGCAGGTCACATGACCAAGTAAACTAATCACTCGGACAGAGACAGTGCTCTACACAGTAAGCTAATATGGTGCCTAACTTCATGTGACAGAGGTACACAGATAGCAATGTTGCAGGCCAAGCTACAATACCATGTAGCTTTGTTGGTGAGGTTTAGAGTGGCAAGTAGAGCCACTGGTTAGACTAAGCAGGCGTTAATAGTGATTTGTTCTTACCAGTAAATCAATTCACAAAACATTTGCACGCACTTTACATGTGCATACAGTACATGAGCTGTATCTCTATGTTTGTAGGTAAGTGAATCATGAGGTAGACCGTGTTTCAGCTGTGGGATTTGTGGGTTCGCACTCTTGATTTTTTAATCCTTAAGCTGGTAAAGGTGCACCTCTGATGCACGTGTGCAGGGCTGTGACTAAGTACGTGTGCAGTGAACACACATAGCTATTCCTTTGCCATGCTGACAGATGAGCCAGAGATTAACCCTTGCTTTACTTTGCCCCTCCTTCTAGTTGTGACACAGTAAAGGAATTCTGACATGCACGTGCACAGACACACACAACACACACACACACACACAAACCAAGTTCACGTGATCAAGAAGCCGACCTACCGCAAGGCAAGCAACTCATGGCCTGTCTTATCGTCATGGCCCTCTGCACGGTCTCCTGTGGAAATAAGACAGGAGAGAGAGGGGGAAGAGAGGAGGAGAGAAATATGATACACTGTCAGGGATTTTGGGCAGAAAAGATCATAACTCAATAACTGAACACAACATAGGTATGAAGCTTTTGCTTACGTCCACTGATCTTGGTGCCCACTCTTTGTGCCAGGGCAGTGCTCTGTGCCAGCTGTTCTCTGAAGCTCTGGCCCATGTAGTAGTCAATATCATTGGCGCGCAGCAGCTCCTCAAAGGCCTGCAAGTTGTTAACAAATTGACTAAGTATAAAGCTATCAAGTGCACAATACACTTAACACTCCCCTGCTCCACATTCCCAATGACAGTAACACGTAGAGTATGAATTGTGATTTTATAGCAGAAAACATTGAAACATGGATTGAATGAAACACTGGATTAGAGCAGGGGAGTTGGCAGTACCTTGGTGGTATCACCCAGGTGCTGTGTGAGAATATGGCAGACTCCTCGGCCCTCTCTCATCCTCTGCCTCAGGAGGGACAGTTCACGAGCTTGCGCCTGGATCAGAGTGTTGTACTTGCTGTGAAGGGAAGAAGAGGAGGGGCCAGACGGGCACAATGAATTGCAGAATAATATAAAGGAGTATCCGGCACAGCACCAAAACGTCTGATTCAAATCATCATGGTCCATAATTATAACCATGATTCGTACATGCTGCGTAATGCTGCTTGTCTACAGGGAACTTCCTCTTTACAATGGAAAGGACATGCTGTTGCACATCGCAGACCTTAGAGATCTTGTTCTTAATGCTCAGAGTGCTAAGAGCTAAAGGTCATATGACTGGCATTTCCCATGTGCATTTATTATGTAATGCTAGATCAAAATAAAGGTGCCTAGGGGGACAGGGACTACGGAGGCACTTGGAGAAAACCCATACTTAGTTTCCCAAACCCCGCCCCTCTATTCCAGCTCTACTTACCCAGGCCAGGTGGCACATTTCCCCTGTTCTGCCAGGCCTTTGCCCTCCAGCCTGGAGCTCTTCAGTTGTACCTCCAGTGAGGCAACTCGCGACACCAGTTCCTGCAGCTCTCGGCTGGGCTTGGGCTCTGAGCGGGTCCCTAGGGTGTCTGACATCCAGCCCTCATCCTCTTCCACACCGCTAGGGGCTGGTGATGCCTCAAAGGCCCAATTCACCTGGATGACCAGGACAAAATGGATAGAAGTAGGAGAGGCATTGTTATCCACTTTATGCTCATAAGCTCAATGTTTGTGGAACTCAGTGTTGTAGACCCAATGATATAAACCAGAAACACAATAGACCAATCATCAATGGAGACCAGCTTGTTGCTGCTACCTTGCGTGGGGTGCGCTCCAGACTGGAAGCGTAGTCGCTGGTGGTGGAAAGAGAGCGGACACGCAGCTGCAGCCCACGGATCACTTTGTGGCAGCGGGTCAGCTGGGAGCGCAGGTCCTGGACCAGATGCTGGAGAGAGTCTGTTCCTGGCTCCTCCCCCTGCTCATAACCACTTCTAATACTGCTGTGGTTGCCAGTGAACCAGACCCCAGCCACGCCCTCATAGTCCTGATGATGGGACAGCGACGTACACATCTCCAGGTCATCAAATTCTGATGGAGGGAGAGGTGAGGAGAAATATTGATTTACAATTGATGGGTGGTTAAAAAAGGTGTTTCTGTTTAAGAGAATCAGCATTTCCGTTTGTCACCTGGGCTACTAGTGTCTTCTCTCTCCGCTTCGTTCTCACTGCGACCACAGGTCTCGTAACCCAGATCCTGGAGATCAACTTGCACCTGCTTACTGGCCTGCTGGACTGACGTCTCCGCTGGAGAGAGGTGAGAGACAAATTATTGGACACTTATAGGTAAATAGTTTTCCTTTTTTTTGTCAGTTTGTCCGTATATCGATGTGTGTTTGCATCTATATGTGTTCCCTTGTGCTGTGCATTTGAGTGTGACTCACTGAGCAGATCCCTGTAGTCTTTCAGTTGTTCAGCCTGAGCGTGGACGGTGGCCTCAGACACCATCAGCCTCTCCTGCAGCTCTCTGTTCTCCTGACGACTCAGAGCCAGATCGGAGCGCAGACGGGCTGCTTGCTCACGGAGGCCCTCCTCTACATGCTGCCAGAACGCACCCGCCTCACTGCCGTCACCACCAGGCTCCGCCTCCTATGACAACAAATTGTTTTAGCAACATTGACGCCAAATAAAAAGACACCAAAAGTACTTTAAAGTGAATGTAGAGGGGATAGATTTTAATGGGAGCTTATGTTTCAGTGGACATACTGATTAACACACAGTACACTAACTAGCTCATGATCTTTGAGAGAGAACAGGCAGGTCAGGCCTTCATTGCTTACATAAACCATCCTGAAGCTAAGAAAACAGCGCTACACGCAGACTGTTATACCAACAGAGAGACCACAGGGATGAGAAGTCAGAAAGAAAGGGAAGGCAGGGCCTAAAGGCGAGGCTGCTTTAGTAGGGTTTGTCAGCCAGAAACATCGAGGCTTTAGATTATATTGCTATAATATATGAAATTGTTTGACACGTTTCTTGAAGATATTGTCAGATGAGTTAAAGGGGAAATTACTAGTAAAAGATTTTTACTACCCCATAGCACAAAATGACCTTAGTACATCTGCGTGGGGTTGATAGGATTGTTGATCAGTGACTCAACTATTATTCCACTGGATCTCTGCTCTACTTGTCTAGCTTCCTTATCTCTGTTGTGAAAATGTGACTTAATTGATTTGATTGTGTCAATCACAGGCTGCTGTAATTCAAGGGGATGAGAGGGGTGGGGGGGCGAGACTTGTGTAGGAGGAGTAGCTGAGTTCTATCGATGTTGATGCAGCTAGAGGGCGATAAAGGTAATAGATTACTTAATGGAGAAGGCGTTACCCTCTCAGCCGGCCGATGATGGGACAATAAAGTCCCCAGGTCTAGAGAGTGTGGCCGAGTGCAGTGCCTCTTCCCTGGCTCGTCTCTCAACCTCACACACGGAGGGCCACGCTTGCACGCTGACGCTGGCGGTGCCTCCTCCTCCTCCTCCTCATCTTCTTCCTCCCCTTCTTCCTCAATATATTCCTCTTCTTCTTCCTCCTCCTCATTCAGCCTAAGAACTCCGGCTCTTCCTTGGCTGTCCTTCAAGGCCTGGTTCTCCCGCTGCAGGTTCAGCAGTGCACTCCTAGGGGAGGATGAAAACAAACAGGAACTCAAATAGACGTCGGCATAAACAGCTGCTGGCAAACATCACAGCAGCACTGAGACCTTGCCTTTTGAAGATAGTACTTGTATGTGGGAGTAGTTATGGACTTACTGTATTACTGTATATACTCTATGTGACAGTATTTTGCAATAATTTCCTATCAAACAATTGACCACAAAATAAAGTTTCCTGAGTGTGTTAGAGGGAAATATGCACCTCATCTGGACTACAGAAGTGTATCCGTCCCTCTCCAGTTGTGACCTTATTTCTTCAAGCTGTCCTTTAAGTGTCCTCTTTGCTTCCTCTAGCTGCTGTACCTCCCTCTGCCCCTCGGCCCCCTGGGACAGCGCCCCCCTCACCAGCCCTCCAGACAAACCCTCCTGTCCACGAGCCATCTCAGACGTCTATGCAAGAGAAGCAGGGGAAAAAGAGATGGCCTATTAATCAGATAAAATATTGTGGTTATTATTATGAACATAGAATTAGGGGAGGTGCTTTCATCAGATTGAAATCATGATCAAGTAAAATCCATAAAAGATTTTAAGATAAGAAACGGAGCACCTGAATTCAAAAGGAGAGCACAAATAAATGAAATATTAACGGCAGTGTTTTACCTGAATGGAGGCCAGACTTCTGGCAGTCACTTTAACGTCATCATCCTCTATGCTGTCTGTGAACTCATCACTGCTACCGTCTTCATCGTCGCCCTCCTCTACCTCTTCCTCTGAGCTGAGCTCTGGAAACACAACAACAGCCAGTTCAGGATAATACCCACTCGCTTTTCTTCTTTCGCTTGTATTTCTTAATCCGCGATTCTTTGTGCTTTTCCGTCTCTAGTCTCTGCTCACTCTTTCCATTCCACTTCTCCCTCACCAACCCTCCCTCTCTCCTACCAGGCTGAAGCACCTCTTCTGAAGTCATGGGACTGAAGGGAAATGTTATGTCATAAGTTGCCAGCCAGCCAAAAGCACAATGAAGGAAGTCCAGCCCTGTGTGTGTATGGTGTGTGTGTGGTGGGTGTGTGGTGGGTGTGCGCACGTCCATTCCACAACGTTGAACATTTGGCATGATGTAAATAAACAATCAATTACTTTAAAAGCAAAATGTTTGCTGTTTGGCTGAGACAAATGCAAGGTTTCTAAACCTCAACACCGGCATGACAGAAGCAGGTTTGAAACCATGAATAACCACGAACACGACAGATTCATGGTTGTGCCAAAATAAAACGTATATAACAGCATATTCTTTATTCATCTCTAAAATGAATAAAGGCCTATCATCAGGTAACTACAGTATGCTGCACAAGGAGACCCAAATACACACACACACACACACACACACACAGAGAGAGACACACTGTGCAGTGTGAATAATCTGTGTATGGACAGTTAGTCATCACATTGCTTGGACTTAATTATGGTATTGTTTTATCATCGTAGTAGGTTCATAGTTCACAACTACTATTGTACCTGCTTTCTACTAGTATGAGGGTTGCATGTACTAAAAGCTTTGTGTCACTGGTGAGAGGACAGGAAGTTGAGGGACAGAAACTGGTGGGGATTATTAATGGAAATCAAATGTATCCATTGACTGTATGTGGGGCACTATTTATATACTTGTGGCCTCTCTCATAACTGGGTACATGTAGAAGGGGTACGTCATAATACTGTGTATGTTGTGTAGTATACTGGACATCCAGTGGGACAACCCTTCCCTTATTTTGGTGTAACGGTGAATGTATGTCTGATAGACTGTGAGTTTTGTTGACTTTTCACAAACCTTTGGTACTGCTGATCTCAGACATTACAGAGCAGGGACTGTGACCGGCCATGCTTCACGGGTCTTGTATGTACTTTGTGTGCAAGATTTTGTGTAGTGAATATAAAACCACACATCAAAACAGCCATGCAAACAGGAACACCATGCTAGAATATCATGCATGAGGTCGTAAGGACATGAACAAACACTGTTGTAGTGGTAAGATCTGGGAATACACATTACGGTTTATACTTTATACTTATGATGTACACACTAAAAATACATTTACTCAATAGTCAACAGAAATCTTCTGTTGGCAAATTCTTGATTTTATGTGTAGTAGTGGTTATGAACGTGGGTTTTGGAACAAACTGGGAGACAAATAGACTGTGAGGAGGCTGAGGACAACATGAAGTTATCTATTTCTACTCTGAGGGATTGTTGAGATGGATAAAACGTACCACAGGTTGGGAAGTACATAACGACCAAGTGGGGAATTGAATTGGTTTGGGATATTCTTGAGACAAATTCCCAATTACAGACAAGAAAGAGAAATTCATAACAGAAGTGCTTTTGACAAAAAAAAAGCCAGCACACGTTTATTTTTGTTCCATTTAAAATACAAAAAGGATGTGTTGAAGAGGATTCCACCTTCAAGGCTAGATGAGTGATCAGGGCACAAATCCAAAGAAACTGTAATCTAACCAATGTAAATAATAAATGGGCACGTTCTACTCCTATCACTCACATCTCGAGTGATTTATAGAAAGCATAGTGCATAGACCATAAACAAAATACTATGTGTTAAGATCTTGGAGAAAAGTTGAATTGGATTTGAACAAATTTGAACAAGATTTACTAGAAACAACAAAAGCTACCATACTCTATTACTACTACCATTACTCTATTAGTAATTTACAGTGACTTTATCATCTACTGCACCATATCTAATATGGTTGACTTCATTGTCCATGCATGTCTTTGAGGCTAAAACATAACTAGAGCAAAGCAGGAAAGGTTTAGGTTGTACAACTATGGCTCAAAGCTCAAATCTGAGCTGAGGTTGATCAGAAACATACTACGTGGCCATCTTTTTGGATTTGTATTATTTGTATCTTGGGCCTGGATCAAGTGTGCACATAGAGATGGTATAAAACAAATGATGATGGTAAGATGCTTCACTGTAAGGCATGAGCTTTCTCCACACCACATAACATCACTGTGACCATAAGGCTGGAAGAGTGACACCGGTGAGACACAGTACATAGAAATGGCAATACAGAACAATCGCACTGCAAAGCAACACGCAGGCAGTTCGCAAACACAATATAAAAACATGTTCATAACACACTCACGAAATATATTAATAAATAAAAATCTGAGTTGCACGTTGCCACTTCACACAGTAGGAGGTTAATTTTGAACAGGCATCTGCTAACGTGCTTGTGCCATCGGGACGAAGTTGCCTGAAGACTGAAGGTCAGTTTTCCATTTGTAATCACACTTTAGATGAATAAAGTGTGCCTGATGTGTAGCAGCCATAAAACACAAAACACAAAACTGACTATCAGCATCTACAGACACCTCCGTCTCACATCAAGAGTGCCTGTCTCACTCAGTGTTGCGTTCAGACAGAGCATCATGTAGAGTTAGTGACAGTGCCCCCTGCAGCCCTGGAGGCTGGACCCTGCCCTTCCCCACCTCCAAAGTCGGGCTGCCTCTTAGCTGCCCTTTCCAGTGCCAGGGCCATGTTACGGGTCCTGGCCAGGACCTCCTCTAGCTGTCCGCGCAGTGCCTGAACAGAGTCTAGCTCGGTGTGCAGGGCCCGGGTCTTCTCTGAGCTGCTGTGTGGTGGAGAGGAGGAGATGGAAGAGGTGCTTTAAATCGAACAAAGTGCGCACAGGAAACTGAGTTGTCACAAGACCTGGGTGAAGCTTTCCTACCTCTCTCCCCTCGTGTGGATGTGGGTGAGACTCTGGTATAACCTCTTCTCTGCCCTCAGGGCGTCGTTCAGCTTGTGGTACTCCGACACAAGCTGCTGTAGCACACCCTGACCGAGGGAGGGAGACAGGGTTGAGGAGGAAGGAGAGGGATGACGAGGCAAAAAGAGAGAGAGAGAGATGGAGGCATAATCTTAGCTATTACAGACACCCAACTATTGTCCAAGTTAGGAATTCTCTCTGTGGAAGTGAAAGTGAAATCCTACTTGGTGATCAGCACTGTCTTTAGCAGCTCCCTCGGCCTGCTGTTGAGCCTGAGCCAGAGACAAACGCAGGGCAGACAGCTCTTTCTGCACGGAGGGAAAAAGAAGAGTCAACCATATTCGCTGTGAGACAGAAGACATGTGGGATTGCTAGTTTCATGTCGATCCTTCAATCATACCTGAGCCTCCCTCTCCTTCTTTAGTACCAGCTGCAGCTCCTCCTGGATGGCCTTCACCTCTGCTTCTCTCTCTTTTGAGGAGGGCTCCATCGCCTCTTCTTGGCCCTGCATCAGCTCCTGGTGAATGAAGTACATCGTCGAGATCAGATGTACTGGAACAAAAACAGAGTGAGAGAGAAAGCTGAGGTGAATGCGTGAGCAGGTACCTTGATAAAAGCTTCCTTCTCCTTCAGCAGACTCTGCAGACGCTCTGTGTCTCCTCCCATCTCCCTCTCCTTGTCCTGTCTCAGCTCACACAGCTCCCGCTCTCTTGATGACAGCTGTTTGCGGAGCTCCTGCAGCTGGCCTGTCCGCTCGCCAATCACCTGGGAGAGCCTATCGGAGCAGTCCTGAGAGAGAGAGGGCAAAGGATGAAGAGGAGTTTGAGCTTCATTTTGCTGTATAAACTGATCTTGCCCATTCTATCGGTCATATTTCTATAACATGCTACTTCTTTGACTGAGTTGCTCCTCTCTAACAAATCAGTAACAGGGCATACCTGCAGATACTGGTCTTTGGAGCTGACAGTGTTGAGCAGGTCCTGAACCTGCACTTGATGTTCATTGGATTGGCGGCTGCGGTCTGACAACAGCTCCTGGAACAGTTTCTCCTTCAGAGCCAAACGAGCCTTCAACTCCTCCACCAACTCACTGGGACCGGCCTGGACCCTGGCAAGGAGGGCGGCTGTCAGATCCTATACACACACACACACAACACATACACAATACACACACAGAGAGAAAAGGCTGCGTCAGCACAGCTATTGTGTTGGTACAGGTCAAAACAATTAACACAGGTTTGTCTAGTTGGACTAGTCTTTGACCGTACTGAAAGCCACATATCAGCAAACAATGCGAAGCCATGACAACAAAGGGATATATGTTTCTGTGTGTGTGTGTGTGTGTGTGTGTGTTACCTGTGCCTCCTGACTGTGTGTCTGCAGAGCTGCCTGTAGCTGGCTGATGATCGATTCTTTCTCTCTCAGAGTGTTTCTCTCCTTCTCCTCGTTCTGCTGCTTCAGCCACTGGAGGTTCCTGTAGGCCTCTGCAGCCTGCTCCAGCTCCAGCTCTTTACCCCGCACCAAGGCATCCAGGCTCTGGTGGGCATGCACATAATCACAACCATACAAACAGGAACATGAAAAATGAACGTCCCCCACAAAGGATGCAGGCACTCCTTGGGCCAATCAGAAATGAGATCATCCCTTCGAGTTTCAAAATCGGTTCAGCGGTGTAGCAGTTATTTCCAAATTTCAACGTTTGAAATTTTGACCTTTAATTATAATTACAAATGTCATCCCTGATTTCAGACCATTGTCAAAAGTATGTGATGGTGTTTGTATGTCTTTGTCTGTGCATTTGAGTGTACCGTGATGGTCTCCTCGTTGTTGGACAGGATGCAGCGGAGTCTCTCCAGGTCTCGTTCCTTCTCCCGGACAGCCAGCTGGAGCCTCCTGACCTGGCCCTCCCGGTCCTCCAGACAGCGGAATTTCTCATCGATGGAGCGCTGCAGGGAGGAGAGGAGGAGCATCACGCTGCTGCTATTCTGGGCCCTCTGCCCGCTGATAGCTGATAGGACTGTTCATCTAATATGTATCACTTTCTATGTAATAATTATAAGTGTCAAGACAGGTCTAGTCTGTTTCCAGCAACAATTTCCAGCAATAATACATTTTCATGTTAGCGAACGTGCATTTCTCTTTCCCACTGCTGGAAACTCGTGGCAGGCCTTTCAGAAGAGGATATTGTCTTTTTCCACACTCTCTGTCCCCAACAGTCCATCTTCCACCCCACGATGTTATTTGTTATATTTTTTGTTGACAAAGTGGTTTGTGTTGGGTTGGCATTTTCTTCTAATGTTTCATGCTGCATGCTCTGTTTTTCTTGCCCAGAATGCATTGGAAAGAATCCCCCGGTCTCCCACAAATCCCCTATGATGGCCCACAGGGGACAGTAGTCATATTCATGTGTGTATATATGATAACAAAAACATACGAGCAGGGTGAAAAGCAAAAAAAGGATGCTACTTTCAAGGGCATTTTTTCCACAAGCCCCTGATAATTTCTGACCCTGGTGTATATGTGTTTCTGTGTGTGTGTGTGTGTGTGTGTGTGTGTGTGTGTGTCTTACCTCCAGA
>CABFOQ010025996.1:0-11313 GCA_900660455.1 Gephyroberyx darwinii | reverse complement strand
TAGTTTAATGGCATCCCAGCTTTATCAGATCACATACAGTTAAGAGGACAGGACGTGAGTCGGATTTGAACCCAGAATGTTATAAATATTAGCCATAGTGTCGTGGAAAATTTAACCTTACACATCTATACATGTGCATATATGGACTACAGATGTACTGACTCTCCCTTGAGAATATACTGTTTCATGCTGTGTGAGTAGAATGGTCTCCTCTCTGTAACCTTTGGGCCGTAACGTCACATTCCCAGAGGCCCTTGTCTCTTTGGCCCCAGAAAGTTCTGAACGAGGACACAACATATGATGCCTTCACGGTCTTTCTATCTCCTTTTGTGTCAAACTGTTCCAATGTAAGCACATTCTGTCGTCCTTCTGACGTCCTTGACTGGTACTTAAAGATCAGTGCAAACCCTCTTTTCTTTGAAGAAATGTATGCTGCCTATGCGCGGTGTACATCTCTTCCTCTCCAGATCCCTTTTTGTAATAAATATATATTCAACTAAGACGAACCTCAGACTCAAGAACTTTTCTACATCAACTACACTTATTACACTTTCTTCTGGGGTCATCCAGATCAAATCAAATGGCATCTGAATGTGGAGCGGACCTGCAGCTGGGTCTTCAGACGGTCGATGGGCGCTGTCACAGTTCGGGAAACGCCATCTGCCAGTCCCGCTGCGAGAACGAACCTCCTCCACATCCCCGAACCAGACACCTCGTCTGGGAACTCAATGGGCATGGCGCGGCTCTCACCCACATCAAAAACCTGCAATCAGAGCAGCGGGGGAGTCATGTATTGATAGAAAGTACATGATGGGTACGTGACGGTCTCGCTTTGTACTCGTTCTCCAGAGGATCACAGAGTATCTGCAGGTTTCAGAAAGCCAAATTTAAGATGTTTAACACCTTTTAATGCTACCCAGTATTTCATTTAAGACTAAATAAAAAGCCTAACTAATTGAACATAGCTGATAAAAGTTGAGAAACTATGAATGGGCATGAAAGAAATTGAAGAAATTGTTATGGACATGACGTTAAAGCAGATAGTACTACTAACTAATCTAATCTAGAGTGAATATGGAGCACAAAGAAACCTGTCACTGCATCATGAAAAAATAAGACCTCTAATAACTTGGACATTTAAGAGTTTTTAAGACTTTTTAAGGGTTTTAAGGACTGACGGGTTGAGTTGAAATTCCTTTTGAATCCCAATAGAATAAAGGGCCTCAAATGGATCTGATGAGTTTTATTGATCATCCACGTGATAAACAAGCAGCATGAGACTGAGGCTGGCAGCCATTCTCACCAGACTGTGCTTCCACGAGGACACCAGCTCTCCTATGTTCTCCGCCGGGTGCAGGATAACATGCTGCAGGAATTCCCCCCAGTCCACCGTCATGGAGCTGTCCTTATCCATCCTGCCAACACAACAGAAGCAGCTAACGCTCAGTGCTCGCCGGTGCATTTCATCACAGAAAAAACAGAAAGAAGTATCATCAAGTGCAGCTCTGCATGTAGTCTGTGTTGTTTGGAGGATCAAATTGTGCTTTAGTCCTTACAGTGAAGCTAATAGGAAAGCTCTTGTGTGATTAGTGTGAATCAGTAGAAAAATGCATCATTGTGTCACTACTCTTTAACCCACTACTACATTGTTATAGTTTTGTGATATGTTTTTTCCCGAACGCAGCAATAGTTTTGTGAGGGAAAAGAATCTTACATTTGAATTATTCTTTTTGCATTCGGCTTTGATATGACCACTCCTAACTCCTTAAACAAACATATGATATCCTCCTGGTCAATCACCCCTGATCAGAGAAGAGACGGACAGGATTACACAATCAGGTGTGAACTGATGGGACTGTTTTCCAGCCATTTTCCCTATGCTGAATGAGCGTTTTGGTCCTGATGACACACACAATGCATGTTATGAGTACAGACTATAGCATATTATGAGTACAGGGTCCACTGTTTGTAGTTCTGTACACTATAAACACATCTCAAAGGTGCATGTCTGCCTCCATTAGTTTACACCTCAGCATACATTTAAAGTAAAACTCAAAATGTGCTTTAAAGGATATCAAAGTAAGACCTGATGCACTGCAAAACCATAATAAAATCACTCCATTCCTAAATTGTTCCCATACTTTAATGTAGTTTTTGTTAAATCTCCTATGGTACTACTATAATCTTCCTATCTGTAATGGCCTGGCCGCTCACCGCACTTATTCTTGTCAAGGTCATGAAAGTAGATTTTCCATTTCTTCTCTCTGTCCATCATGTAGGTGAGGAACTCACTGTAATCCAACCGGCCGTCTCTGTCTTGGTCATAGCTATCAACGATACTCTGGAAGAAGGTTCAGCAGCTTGAATTAAAAGGCTTCGGGTAACGGTGGCAACAAAATGATAAATTATGAATGAGGTGGTTTGGGAGATGTAGGCCACGCAAACGCGAGAATTAAAAGAGTTATTACCTGGACCTTGTCATCCATCGAGAGGATTCCGTATTTCTTCATCTCACCGTGAAGTTCTGCGACTGATATGAAGCCATCCTTATCCTTGTCTAGTTTCAGAAATAAAGCACGGAATTGATCCATGATTGGTATAAAAATGAGCCACAAACTGCTTTTGAATTTTTTGAGGATAAAAAATGCAGCCTGATTCACCGGTGCACATCTACTGAGGAGAGAAGAAAGGTACAGAGGTTAACCTATAGCCCTGCTGAGTCACAGCTAGTCAATGCGGTATATGTCTCTCCTTGGCTATCAGCAGCCCACAGCAACATCCTCTAGATTCATGTGTCATGTCCACTGCAACACAGCAGATGTCGCTGTGGCTGCGGAGAAAGGCAGTTCCTCATGTCTTCCCTGTTTGTTTGGCTGCTGCTGGCGGAATTTTCATCCCAGACAGATTTCTAGACAATAATACTTCTATTAATAATCACGATATAGGACAAAACTTGAAAGTTCAAAGTATAAAGTGTGCTACTATAATTGGGAATGGTCTGGACACGTTGAGGTCGTGCTTTGGACGCGGCGCGCGTGCACACACCGACACACAAATACACGCACACACAGAGCTGTCACTCCTAACTTTGAGCTACAATAAACAGGATGAACAGGAGCGACAGGTTTTAAATCCCTATAATATTCTTATAATATTCCTATCGGGACTTACAGTGTCTGTGTCTGTGGTGAGGTTTATGGTATTTTTATCTCCTGTGGTTTGACTATAATATTCCCATAGGGATTTGTAGTTTTGCTGTGACATATAATATTTATTTCTCAAATGTATTCTGAGGTCCCGTCGCTCTGGCCCGACCTGTCATGTTCATAACCTTGTTGCGGTACAATAAGCAGGAGTGACGTTTTTTCACCTGGATGGTTTCTAAAAGAGCCCGCTATGGTAAATGACGTGCCTCAGCATTTGCTTTCTAGAAAGAGCCCCTAGATTCCAGTGTACAGCGGCGTCAAGCCGGCCAGAGTAAACCGGAAGTTATGATGTTTTGCCTTCAAAATAAAAGTGTTACACAATTCCATTTACTACTTAGAATTGGCGGGCACAAAATATTTTATGGTCAAGATTTACTACATCGGGGGCAAAAGATGGAATAGACCTCCTATCCTCGTTTTGGTTAATTCTTGCTCTCACTTTCACCCATTTGTGTGCAAAACTTAAATTTGTGTAGGCCTACTACGAATTGCCGACAGAACGAGAACAAATTGTGTAGTATTTTGAAAGGTTGGACCGGAAGTACCCCTGTTAATTCTGTCTGCCTTGACACTGGTACTCCGGACGCAAGGGAGGGTGCAGTGGCTATTTAAAGAGGGTCATATAGTGACGGCTAAATAACACAGGGTCCACAGCGTTGACTAACCGCCTCTAAATGGTCATCACTGTCTCTCTGTCTGCCGCTCGTATTGTCCACCAGACCAGACTGACTCCACATATATTATTGTGTTGGGACTGACAGCCACCCGTCGACCAGACCCAGTCGCGTTGCTCTTCTTCAACGGATTTTTTTTGGGGGGTGAAAAATGGGGAAAGATTATTATAAAATGTTGGGGATCTCTAAAGGAGCTGCGGACGAGGACATCAAAAAGGCTTACAGAAAGCAAGCCCTGAAATGGCACCCGGACAAAAACAAGGCGGCAAACGCTGAGGAGAAATTTAAGGAAATCGCCGAGGCATATGAAGTCCTCAGTGATCCGAAAAAAAGGGAAATATATGATCAGTACGGAGAGGAAGGTAATGTGGTTTCAACCTTGCATTCTTCTGCATCGTTACTGTGGCATGACGGGGGTTGATCTGCCTTCACAATACGATCACACCTCTATCACGGAGTACAGACATCAGAAATCAGTACAGCTTGTACTGAAATCATTTCAGTCTGTAAAATAGAATGATTTTTTATTCAGGTCACATGAAGGGGGGAATGAAACAAACAGGCCTGGATGACAATTAATTATCAATTAACTATGTTATTGTGAGGGTATACAGTCTCTATTTGCAGTTATGACTCCCGTTATTCCTGTTGATGGGGGAAGAAAGGTCTGCCTCCCTCCATATTCACCAGATATGGGTGTTGTTCCTCAGAAAAAAGCTGAATCTTCTTCATTGTGTTAAAGCCCTTGGGCACAGTTATGTAGTGTTATATGGGGTAAGAATACCTGTATATGTATCTTACATACAAAAGCTTTTATCTTGTCTGTCATGATGATAAGAGGTTGGTTATGGGTGGGAAACACGCACCGACCTGCTCACAATTATTATCTACATTCATATATTGGGAAAAAATCATTTTCTCACTTCAGCCACCCTTCTGTATGTCACCCAACACCTATGTCGATGTTGGGTGGCATACAGAAGTGCAGTAGTGGTGGCAAATCGCCAGTTCCACAATAAAAAACATTTATTTAGGGTAAAAATCACCATCTTTATTATCAGTCAATATGTGTAAACTCAAGTTGTCACATATGTCAACTTGCACACATTATTTTTCACATATGACTCATGTTCCCTGATGTTCTTTAAAAAGTGACATAATTTGTTCCAATTTTGTGCTATCAATGATTTTGTAAAAGCAGGTATCACTTGGGGTAGGTTTCTTCTTGAGTTGTAGAATTCACCGATGACTGATGAATCATCTCTGCTGCCCATCAGGTCTCAAGGGAGGAAATGGACCCACTGGTGATGGACAGGGTAGCAACTTCACCTACACCTTCCACGGGGACCCACACGCCACTTTCGCCACTTTCTTTGGGGGTGCTAACCCCTTTGAGATGTTCTTTGGGCGTAAGGCCAACGGGCGTGACGACGACGACATGGAAGTGGATGGGAACGACCCCTTCGGCTCCTTCACCAGTTTCAACCTGAACGGATTCCCGCGTGACCGGCACGTCGGCCTCGGAGGGCAGCAGCGGCGGAAGCAAGACCCGGCCATACACCACGAACTGAGGGTCTCCCTGGAGGAGGTCTTCCACGGCTGCACCAAGAGGATGAAAATCTCTCGCAAAAGGCTAAACCCGGATGGCAGGACCATGCGCACTGAGGATAAGATCCTCACTATCGAGATTAAACGGGGCTGGAAAGAAGGCACCAAGATCACCTTCCCACGGGAGGGAGACGAGTCGCCCAACACCATCCCAGCTGACATTGTTTTCGTCATCAAGGACAAGCCACACCCACACTTTAGGCGGGAAGGCTCTGACATTGTGTATCCTGTGCGCGTGAGTTTAAGACAGGTGAGGCATTTTCTGTTTTGGCACCCACTGTGAGTAAGCACCAGTGCATTGTAGTATTAATAGTGACTCCTGTCATCATAGCCGCCATAGATAGAGGAGAGTCAGAATGAGCTTATAGTTGAAAGTGATGCTCAAAAAAAAAAAAAAAAAAGCATGGCCATAATCAATAAAAGGTAGGCAGTCTGCCTCAGAAAATGTTCTCCTGGGAAAGTTCAGGCGTGCTGAATGAGCATAGTATCCATCCAGTTATGTAATTTGGATCAGGAACATTGGGAAATAGGAGCTGTATCACTGGGAGGGCAGAGAGGCCTGCCCACGCACACATGGTGCAACATGTACTTATATGGTTTCTCATACTTTCCTCAACTTTGAGGCCTAGTTCCCAGAATGTTTTGACTGCTGCAGGAAAACAACACCAGATTCGCTCTCCGTGGTGTCACGTGACGCCGACACAAACGAAATCACCTTTTAATCACATTGTAGACTTCCAATCCCACGAGGCGCCATTTAAGGACTTCAGTTCACCAAATCTTTTCTGTAAGCACGCTAAAGCACACTTGTGACCAAAGACGAAGAGAAATATTCTAGCTCAGTGGGTAGAGTATGCCTCGTACACTGAGAGTGATTGGGGTTCATTTCCAATTGGGGTCACCCATGCTAAAACTGTTTGCATGGTACTGAATCAGAATCAGAAACAGGTTTATTGCCAAATATGTTTTCACATACAAGGAATTGGTGTCTTGGTGTTTGGTGCAAAACAATAAACAATAACAATAAACAATAACAAGAGTAGAATAAAAACAAGTAAAGGCAAAGGTATAGAATACAATATAAAATAGAGAAATTCACATTAAATATATGAAAAGATATGAGATAAGAAAATAATAATAGAATAAAAACGAATATGTGCCATATACACTATATAAGGCACTTTTTGATCTAAGTTATGTTTCTTATCACTGACTAGCATCAAACAGTATTTAATGCTGCACCTATGGTAGTTGCAGGACTTCAGGAGGCCTTGGGTGCAGAGAAACCCTCACACCATCTGGGCCTCCATGAATCTGGACATATTTGTTTCTAGCACTCATGTCTGAATAAAAGACAGATCTTTGCATCGACAGATAGACGGTGATAGACGGTAGTTGGTGTTCAGGTCGCTCTGCTCCTGATCCTTGCACAGTCTCATCCCTGACCGCCATGTTCATGTCTTTGCAGTCGCTGTGCGGATGTTCGGTAACCGTGTCGACGATAGACGGGAAGACGTGCAACATGAAGATCACGGATGTCATCAAACCCGGCATGAGAAAGACAGTCGCCGGGCAGGGTCTCCCCTTCCCCAAAAACCCCGAGCAGAGAGGGGACCTGGTGGTGGAGTTTGACGTGAGCTTCCCCGAGACTCTCCCCTGCAACGCTAAGGACGTCCTGAAACGGCATTTACCTGCCTAGGGGGCACGGACTCGGACTGACGGAGCGAGGGGTGATGTCCGCATGCCAGCGCTCACTCACTTTACCCAAACACACTCACGCGCACGCACACGCACACACACACACACACACACACACACACACACACACAGAAGGACAATGCTGACAATTCACAGATGGACCCCCTTCTAACGAATGTGCAATTTCTATTTTTTATCTATTTGGTGTTTTTTATAAATACCACGCATGCCGCCAGGTTGATATAAGTGCAAGGTTGTTGATATCTGAGAGTAAACATTTTATGTTTTTGTGGTTCCTCGCCACATTCACTTTATCTTTTTGTGTGTTTGTGTTGTTTGTGTTGGATTTGGAAGGATTTGGCAGTGAGGGAAGTCTACAGCGGCCAAATAACCCCAGTAATCTTGGGAAAAAAGTGCAGAACAGCACGTTCTCATGCCTTCATCACGGAGATTTGTCATTTGTTAGTTGTTCTTCATGTTTGTTTTCTCATGAAGATATACAAGCTTCTATTTGGAGGCCGTCTTAATAATAAACAATAATCATTTTTGCAACAAAGTTCTCAAACTTAATCGGATCGTCGTATGTGCGTTTGAGAAAATTACATTTGAAGATATCAAACTCGAACTTTGAAAACAAATCGATTTGATCTTGAACGATTTCAAAGTTTAAAACCTATATTTTAATAGTCAAATGTGAATATCTTGGTGGCTGTTAAAGTGTATACTGATACTCATGTGCCAAAATCAATATTAAAAATCTATTGGTCAAATTTCCTTTATGCTCAAACTTACTAATGCTACAACTATGTGTAAATATAGCCCTCTGTCCCAGCTGCTAGCTATTAGCTGCCCTTTAAATTTTCCCACAAGGGGACGCCACATCACTCATCATGGATCAGGGGCCCACGCAGGGTGTTAGACAGAAAGGGCCCCCATGGTTGGATTGCACACATTATTTTTCAAGTTCAGTGTGGGAAGTTAAGTGTGGCATTTCAAACCAGTAATAGCTTCATTTTCTGGATTTATTAAAGCCAAAGGAAAAAAAAAACTTATAGTAAATGCTTGTTATTTTCCTTTTCGTATCATATAACAGATGACTGTCTGTCTGTCTGTTTGCCTGTCTGTCTGTAGGCATGTCTGTCTGCATTCATTTTTTAGAATAAATTCCAGACACAGGTTATTGTCTTAGACCAGAAAGTCAGATGCACCCAGACCCCTGTGCGCTCTTGTTGCACGGGAAAGATTGTCTTTTTTCTAGTATGCACTTTATCCCTACAATCATGTATTGAAATAGTACTGTTGTCCCTGGAAACACATGCACTTGTTAAAACCATGTACAGTATTATTAGAGATGGGTCGCTGAAGGGTAAACCCACTTAAACTGAGCTCATGTTTTTATTCCCTCGTTCATTCATGAAATAAATTCATAGTGCACATCATACCAAGTAGTCTCAAACTGATGCAGGGTTTTATTTACATCACTACTATAAACCATCCCATGCAACTTGACTTATTTCACCTCCTCTTTTTAAAGTGTATGGATGAAGGATAATACCTGCAGCTTAACCTCCCGTCTCCATGACATCAACAGTCTGTTAGCAAGAATCAGTTTAATACTGCTAATGCTGCTTAGGCCTGTTAATGGTCACTTCAATATTACACATTTGCAGAGGTGGCAAAAGTACACACATTGTGTACTTCTACTTGAGTAAACAATGTGTGTACTTTTGCCACCTCTGCCTTTGCCGCCACTGGTAAAAGTAGAAGTACTGATTCAACTTCTTTACTTTACTTAAGTCAAAAAGTACAGGCTCTGAAATGTACTCAAAGTATAAAAGTACTCCCTCTTTTACATCGTTTTCCTGTTGTTACGTCTGTCGTAATGATGGAGCAATGACGCAAAAATAAAAAAATAATCGATAATTCCCCTCAAATGCATTAAAACTGAAGTAACGAGCCTGTTTTGAAAATGTAAGGAGTAGAAAGTACAGATATTTGTGTTAACATGTAGGGGGTAAAAGTAAAAAGTTGTCTGAAAAATAAATACTCAAGTAAAGTACAAGTAAAGATACCTGAAAACTCTACTTAAGTACAGTAGTATTTGTACTTTGCACATTTGGGAAGGCTGTCACTCTTAACAAAAAGCGTTCTATGTAGTACCAGAAAATGTTCCTCCAGGCTTGTACCACGACAGAACCCGTAGTCCGAGTCAGCAGCGCTAACACGTTACTACTTAACGCTGGGTTCCTCACTATGATTTTCCAGATTTTTATTTCGACAATAAGAGCGTTCTTTGAGCCATTGAGGTTTTATATCAGTAGGTAAGTGGGTTCCAGGAGTCCTTGAAGGGGTTCCAGAGGGTTCTCCAGCAAAATGAGGACTAGTGCAGCTCAGTCGGTAGAGCATGAGCCTCTCAGTCTCAGGGTCGTGGGTTTCCACGCCCACATAGTGTCAAGTACCTTTGCCTGTTTGGATAAAAGCGTCTGCTAAATGACTGTAATGTAGTTTAATTTCAGCTATAATTTAATTCAGTAAAAATTATCCCACTTAGCCGATGTATAAAAATGACTATTATAATCACAGGTTTCACTCTCACCACTATCGCCCTCCTACGCACAGTAGACAGCTATACAATGCAACCCTGAATCAACAACAAATCTTCTCTTATATGGGTCTGTGGGACAGAGTCTTACTAAATGGGGGTCCGTGGCTCTAATGTGGGTCTATTTGGGGGGTTTGTGACATGAACCCCTGTTCTGTATAGGACCACTCTCCTAGCCAAGGAACCCAATGCAGGGGGGTGTACTTGAGTCAGGTCTCGGTCTATTTTGACTCTGACTTGTCTTGGTCTCGGCTTCTATTGGATCGCAATTGTGCATTTATCCCTGGTACGTCCAAAATTCAATGCATTGATGAGTAAAAGCTCCTCTAGTTAGTTGGATGTTGAAGGGTATAATACAGAGCTCCTGCAGACACGTCTTTCATCATCTTTGTTGATCCTGAAGAAACTCCTTCAGCATTATTTTCATCTTTGGAAATACACTGTGTGGTGCTCTCGGTATTGAATAGGACTTCATTTACTCTGGACTTGATTTGGTCTCGACCCCCTTTGGACCTGGTCCTGACTCAAACTTGACTGGAACTGACTTGGACTCGACTAAGGTGGTCACGACTACAGCCGTGACTCAGGACGAACCCTACTTTTGTCTGTGTGCACATGTAACGCAGCATGAATGATGGACCATGTAACCTTTAAGAGTCATGGTGTAGGCCCGTAAAAGGTTAGATTTAATGTCTCTGTCAAAAGCTTTTCAATAATTGCTTTAAAGGGATGACACAGGTGCTGAACTCCTACTCGTCTACCCTGGAGCCCTCACACTGCGCATGCGTATCCCAGCATGCTGAAACACTGTAGCTATTGTTTGCCGAAGACCAGCAGGTTGTGTCACTGCATTCACGTCCTATCGGATAAATCGGGAAAAACGAATTTCATACTTGGAAATCCCACAAGAACGCCATTCAAAGTCGGGAATTTGGAGGAAAAAATATTGATTACCCGGGTTTCCGAGTAATTACGCAGTGACCACCTTCTCAACAGGTTTTGTGACAGTCAACGGCACTACACACACGCACCTGTATTATATCTTTGCAGTTTGCCACACTAGCCATTAGACAGCTAACATTTGTTTAAATGAATTCGTTAAATTAGCTTGTTAAGCTACATCCTCCACGTTTGTGTATCATTTATTGATTTTCCGACCAAATACCACGTGAATGCGATGCCGTTTAGCCGCCGACTTGGAATTCCCGGATTTCGGACCTTCCCAGCAGCACCTGAACGCACAGCGGACTGGCCGACGAGGAAGACGTCCCACATTCAGAACCTACCTGTTGAATATTTAGACCTCAAATTTGCAAGCGAGGGCTGAGTCACTGTCGAAGAACAGAGTCAAACACCTTCTAGGTGAGGAAAGTCTTCGCGAGGGACGCGGAAGGGAGGCTCGCGTGCAACAGGTTAGCCACTTCAATGCTCTAGCGGGACAGACTTCATGCCAAAAAAAATGCCTTTGGGACCGTGGAAAAAGAAAAACAAGGCCAGGGAGAGCTCGAATTTGGTGGAGAACGAG
>CABFOQ010025995.1:27240-38085 GCA_900660455.1 Gephyroberyx darwinii | reverse complement strand
CAGAGTTAAAAGAGAATTCATGACAGGTACTGTCAGTGACAGGGGTGTGTGTGTGTGTGTGTGAGAGAGAGAGAGAGAGAGAGAGAGAGAGAGAGAGAGAGAGAGAGAGAGAGAGAGAGAGATAAAAGCAACATCACCCCGACTAACGTCACAGCTGTGGTTAGGAACATCTCACAAATAGCTTGCATATCTCAGGCATGTTACTGAAGGGCTCAGAGCTGCACTGACAAAACCTGACTGTGAGAATCTTTAGGTTGCTGATCACATGTCACATTGCCTGGTGTCATACTTGAACCTCATGCAAATGCCAATAAAGGAGTAAGCTAAGCTTTTTAATATGATTTGCGTGTTGATTACCTGATGTGGCCCTCTGTTGTGAAGTCTGAGGGTGCAGGAGGGGAATCAAAAGGATCACTCCCGATCAGTGAAAGTGGTGTCCTTTCTCCCTCCTTATTTGATGTGTTGAGGAGATTGGCTGCTGCTGATGGCTGGTTTTGATGTGAAAACTGTTGAGTACATAAGTGATTCAATCTTCCTCATGAGAAAAATTAAGTTGCAATTAAACTTCAAAATATCTTTTTTTAATTTTTTTTTTTAGAATTTGGCAAAAACAAGGTAACTAGAATTAAAGAACACTACTCACCTCAACTTCATTCTTGATCTCTACTCTCTCTCTCTCTCCTTTTCCTTTCTTCCCTAAACTCCCATTCCTCCATCTCTCCTTGATCTTCTCTGTCCATTTTGTTGTTTTAGTCTCAGACAATCGCTTTCTCTGTGTTTTTCCTGAGGCGCTGTTAGTTGTCTTTTGGCTAGTCAGGAAAACCTCCATATCCAGACCTCCATTTCCCACATGCAACGCTTTCTTTTCCTCACTTCCTGGGCCTGGACTTGCCTCTGTAGTCTTCAAGGACCACATATAGACTCTGGGTGTAAAGCCCTGGTCTGTGGTGGGAGAGCTTTCGTGGTCCTGACTCTGTCCTAGAGTTCTAGAGGTCAAAGGTAAAGTATCAGGAAGTGGACCTCGGTCATCATGGTGATTTGTAACAGCATCCTGCATTGTACAGTTCTTACTGGGAATGTACTTTGTCACTGCAGAATTGTCATTATCCTCCCTTTTCCCTTGTTTCTCATCTTCTGTCCTCTTAAAGGAAGGGACATCAGCATCCTTAACTGTTTTTGCAGGAAGCAGCTCCCCTTTTCCTGTTGGGCTGACCCCCGGCAATATGGCCTGTCCCGAGCCCCTGTTCTCACCCCCATCACTGTCAATGTTATCTTTATGGGAGGGGGAGGAAATGAGACTCATAGAAGAAGGGAAAGCCTGACCCCTGTCCAATATCGGGCCTTGGGCTGGTTGTTGTCCTTCCCTTTTGAGGCTGGTCGCAGGCTGGCCAAAACCACTGTCCCACGCAGGTATCCCAAACTCCTCCCTGGAATCCCACTTCCTCATCTCATGTGCCTTTCTAGGGTTGCCATTTTCACCAAAGCCCCCTTTCCCCTCTTCCTTTGGTTCTCTGGTGATGTCATCAGTCTGAGGCGACCCCACCACACCTCCCCCAAAGCCATTTACAGTCTGAAGTCCATTCTGCCCCCAGTTGAGAGCAGCAGTGGAGGGGCTGGGCTGGGGCAGGCATCCCTGGCTCTCTGTGCCTGGCTGGAGCTTCAGTCTCTGCAGCATAGACTGGAGAAGGGTGTGGGTGTCTGCTGTGGCGCCGTGTGACTGAGACATCCAGGAATTGAACTTGGATGGACCGAACTATTGTGTATCAAATCGAAAAGTCACACAAAAGCACATCATATCCAGTAAATCTGTGGTTTTAAACAGACTTGAGGCTATGACACCTGCAGGTATCTGTGTGTGAAGGTCCTCTAAGCTGTACCACCTTTGTCCAAGTGGCAAATCCTTTTCTGTTAATAAGCATGTGGAGGTTGTTTTCTTCTTTTTTCATGGTCTAGCCTTTTTCCGTAATCACTTTTGTTCACTTTGAATACTCTTACGATAGATACATTACATCTCTTTATGCTGAAAGTAAGTTATGTTCCCTTGTTTTTCTTGGTGTATGTTGCTTCTTCTTATAAATTCTTCTTCTCCATACTGCCTCCACTTCTCCATGATCTTTGAAAACATTTCAACGCTCTCTCTCTCCGTTGTTGTGTCCCAAAACACAGCCACGCTAAAACAGAACAAACAAACTGACTCTCGTTCAGCCCTTCTTCAGGTCTGTAGTTTCTGTGTACAAAGGTTGCTCAGTCACACCTCTTCAGCAACAGTCATCCATGGCATCAATGAAGGGAGGAGAAAAAGATAGACAGCGTAGAACAGCGTTCCTCAGACCTTATAGGCACACTAAAGCAGACTAACAAGAAAGACCAGTGATGCTAGATAATTGTGCATTGACAGAGTGTCTCTATCTCTCTCTCTCGCGTATCTCTTTCTACCACCCTTCCTCCCTTCCTCTTTCGGTCTCTCTCTCCCTCAGTCACACATGGGTACACACCCTCTTTCTTTCCACTGTGGCCCTGGTGTGGTCATATGCGGTCACAGCGTGTTTTGTCGGGTGTATTTACTATTTATATGTCTGTGGGCTGAATGGAATGAACTTGCCTCCCATGGCCTGCACAGTTCCATTTGTAGCAAGACTGTGAATTATTTTGTCCTGAAAATGTTTCCAAACTAAAAATGTAAATAGGTTTTCACTTGGGTGGTATGGAATATGATATTCTAAATAATTTCACATTTTCAATAGCTTCATAATGATTACACCACACAAATGCTTTTATAAGACGATAAAAACCCAATTCCCTAATTCTTCAGCCCAATTTTTCAAGCACGCCAAGCTTAACTGAATCAATATCAGAATGCGCATGCGTGCAATAAAAACACGCCCATCACATTCTGCGTCTCTCTGATTGGTCGACGGTGCGAGAGCCCGTTATGGCGGCGTAAACAATGTGTGTGTCGTGTAGTCTGCGTTTTCTAGGGCTCTTGCATCGCTAGGATGAAGAAATTAACACACACATGAAACCTTAAAGAGAATATGTTTATGGTCCTTTAAATATATCAGCTTGGTACACAAACCGTTACGACTCCACCGGTGCAAACTGTTGTAGCAGCAGGCAGCTAGCTTACTTTTGGCTAACGAAATTAGCAGTTGTCCATAAAAGCTAAAAGAGGCTGAAATGGACTGCGTCGTGACGGGTGGGAATGTGAAAGGTAACATATTATGATTTCTCAACCCTTCAAGTCGTTATAACATTAGTGTCGGTGATGATTCAGCTGTTAATAGTGCTAAATGTGTATATACTGTATGTGCCGTCCAGTGCTGGCCAAAGCCATTCACTCCCTGTCCAGGATAGGTGATGAGCTGTACCTGGAACCTGAGGAAGATGGGGTAAGCTGCTCCCATACTGTGACCAGAACTGCTCCCTTTCGTGCATATTGTCTAGTTGTATATTGGTGCAGCCATTGCATCTGTGCATAGCAGGGATTTTGTTTGGATAGTCTCTCTTCTGTCTTGTAGCTGGCACTGCGGTCTGTCAACTCCTCCCGATCGGCGTACGCGTGCTTCATCTTCGCGCCTCTCTTTTTCAGCAGGTACAGCGTGTGTGCTTGTGTATGTACACCTCGTAAGTGAGTGAGTGACTGAATATTAATGTTTGTGTTTCAAATCTATGATCCTGGTAACAAATTTCATTCTTGTTTAGGTACACCATTCCCCGTGGACATGCCTTCCGCTGCAAAATGGCAATTAAGGTACAATGAGAGAAAGAAGGGGAGGACCAGGTGTTCCTCAATTGTTTTATATCTTTTTTTATCTCAGATTTCTTTCTGTCTCTTCATCTCTCCCTCCTTCTCTCATTGTGGGTGAGTCAGAGTGTGCAGGCAGTGTTCAGGTCCCTGGCCTCTCTGGAGAAGACAGTAGAGAAGTGTCATGTAGAGCTGGATGGACAGAAGAACCGCCTCACCTTCACCCTGCACTGTAAATATGGTATGGACCTTCTACTTGCCTTGTTCAGCTTGTTCAGATGGATTTATATGGGTTAGATGGATAGTTTTATTGAAAGGTTTACATAGCACAAACACTGACTACGATCTGAAGTTGGCTCATTCTTCTGTATTCACTTCATCACATTTCAACAGCCATTGTTGTGTTTATTGGTGTGTGCATATCTGTGTGTGTGTGTGTGTGTGTGTGTGTGTCTTCTGCAGGGCTGCTGAAGACACATAACCTGTCTTTCCAGGACAGTGAGAGCTTGCAGGCTGTATTTGATAAGGACAGCTGTGCCAACATACTCCGAGCCCAGCCCAGGTCTGTAAAATCTCTGTTATAAACAACAAATGCAGCACAGTGTCTCTGTCTCTTTCTTCCTCTCTCTGTCTCTCTCACTGTCATACATACATTATCTGACTGTTATTATATCTCCTATTTCTCAGCCTGCGGAGTGCAGGCTGAGAAATAGTACGGCCAAGGAAGATGGAGCATCTTCCTTGGCCGTACTCCTAATTAGGATTTGATCTATACGGACTTTTAAAGGCTGATGCCATATCTTTAGACTGAAGTTGCAGAGAGCTAATATTTTGTGGCAAAATTCACTATGTTTAAATGTTCTTCCTGGCAGGTTGGAAAATCCTGACTGTAAAACTCACACTAATGAAATTCTTTTAGGGTTAGCTGTTCTTTAGGGCAGGGTGACCCACCACACCTATTAAATGATAGTGGAAACTATGCAATAGGCCTTTAAATGAAGAATCAATGTACAAAAAACATAACTGAACAATCAAATGAATAAAGAAAATATGCAAAGAAAATAAAACTTCACTGCAGGTTTTCCAGACTGGTTTTATGAATCTGTGGTCAGGGAACAATCTCCATCATATCAGCAGTGGAACACATGACTGATCAATAGCTGATAATTAATAAAAGGTCGGTACTGGCCCAATATATCAGTAAACTGATACATTGGTCTAACCTGACTCATAATCTGTTTTTCTGTCCTCCTTCCCCAGGTTGCTGGTGGACACAGTGTTGCACTTCCCTCCGTCTCAGGAAGAAGTGACTGTTTCTGTGAGCGATGAGCGAGTGTGGTTCAGGAACCATGTGGCGGATGAAGCAGGTGAGGTTTTCTAGGTTTTATTTTTTGCCCCCCACACCATTAAAGAGTTATTTAAGTTTTCACTTTTTTAACACGCAAATTTCTGCGTGGTTTTACATAGTTGACCTCCAACAATGGCTGCCGTCATTACCACCAGCATTCAAGCTTCCTCTCTCCCTCTCAGATCAGTCCAAGGCCATGCTGACCGAGCTGTGTCTGTCTTCTGAAGAGTTTGACCACTTTGCCGTCCGAGCTCAGAACAGCATCACCTTCTGTCTGAAGGAGCTACGGGTGAGACGGGGGAGGCAAGGAGAGAAAGAGAGAGGGCGGGGCGACACATTGGGAATGAGAGAGGGAGCTGGTAAATGAGCCAGTGTAGGCGGCTTAAAGTTTATATGCTGTGGTTGAAAGGTTTCTTTATTACACAGTATTGATTTGTTGATGAAGGACGTCTGCTAAACGATTCATTGTCGTCTTCCCTCTAGGGTTTGTTAGTGTTTGCAGAATCCACTGGTCTCCCTATCTCGATGTACTTTGATGAGCCTGGCAGGTAAGAATGCACACACAGAGATGAAGTTTGTTGATCAGTAGCAACAATATTGTGTAATGACATATATATTTTGTATGTCTGTGTGTGTCAGTCCTGTGGTGCTGTCAGTGACAGACAGTGTTCTGGAAGTGAACTTTGTGCTGGCCACGCTGTCTGATGAGCCCAACGTCCACAAAAACAACACCAAGCGGTAACTAGTCCTCCTACCAGAGAAGATTAAATGAAGAAAACAGTGTAGCATGCCATATTTTCACACTGGAAAGTAAAAGCACACTATGTAAAAACGTTGGCAGTTTGGCTTGGGGGAATGATGCATCTCACCATTGCAGCTAGGAATGACAAATTATCTCCTGTATTGTGAATGTTGAGTGTAAATGTATTCTTAGAAAGAAACTTTTATTTTTTATTTCCATCCCTCAAAATGCCATTCTTCACATTTTTGAGAAAGGGATGAGGAGAGAGAAACCAGGGAGACTTTTTTCTGACTCATTTATTTCATATTCCTCTCCTACTTACACTCCCAATGCTCTCCTCTACCCCCTCAGAGCATGTACACCGCCGCCCCCTCCTGATGACTTTATGAATGACGACATGGACTCCTACCTCATCGCCATGGATACCAGCGTTGCCCCGGGGCCCTCAGCCACGGGTCCGCCCACGCCCCCCTTGGCCAGTCATACGTATTCAAACCAGCCTGCTGCAACCATTCACAGGACTAGGATACACAGTGAAGAAGAAGAGGAGGAGGAGGAATACGAGACAGACGATTTAGAAAGACCACCTAATAAAAAGGTATAGTTTGGTTTTCAGTCTAACAGGACTAGCATTTCACTCAGCGTGTGTGTGTGTGTGTTACATTTTTGCACACCACCAAGTTTTGAAAAATTGTAAATTAAATTCCATAAAAGTTTATTTAATCCCACATGGGGCAGTTTTAAGGTTGCAAGAAAGAATAAGAAACAAGAATGAACATATCGCGTAACAAAAAGAGACACGACATTAGATTAGATTAACAGTTAGCCATTGTTATTAAAGTACAAAATACAATATATTTTGAATCTTTAGATATTTGGATTTGTTGTAAAAGCCTTCACCTCCTGTCCCCGCGCCACCTAAAGCTGTCTAAAAGCAACTGAACATCTCTGCATTGGGCTGATTCCTTAGCTTGTCACTTGCAGAAACTGCTTGTTTTGCATTTAACTTATAATATTTTCTTTCTAATTTCTCCTGCATCTTTCTCTCCTTCTTTGTATCCCCTCACAGTTCTGTTCCCTGTTCTTCGGATCAGTGTTTCCCACATCCTCTCAGATGACAAATCAGACAGTGACGAGTCAGCAGGTGCTGGTCAGTGACAGCGAGGATGACGCAGAATCGCCATGACAATAGACTGATGGAGTAGCGGAGAGAAAGACGGACCAAACTGAAAGTGTGTTTGAAACTAATGTCACATCATGGCCCCTGGAGGACTTGCAGCTACTGAAATGGTTACTTGACCCCCTTGCTCTGTATTTATTTTCAGACTTTATAAGCCTGTGTTTTGCTGGGAATCATTTTTTATTACATGATCAGAAAATATGCAAGGAGGGTATACAGCACAGAACAGGATATCCGCTCCAAATGTATTTCAACTTTTTATTGGACTAAAATGAATATGTTGGACTTGGATTATGAAAGTGAGAAAGTGGAGTAGAGCACTTCCTGTTTGTTTTGGCAGTCTCATCGATGTGCAGCACATAAGCCCCCCCAAATAAAACAAACATGTTTCTGAAAGTCTGAAAATAGAATTGTTTTATTTACATTTCAAAAAGTTCAAGTTTGACCAAGATTTGTTTTCTAGAAGTAAGATTCAGCATAAGGAGCAGAGTATCTAAGCATCTGAGCGCCGCTGCTTGCAGGGCTGCCCTTTTCTCCTTGCGCTTGGAAACTTTTCCCCCTCGTCTGCGGTTTCCTCCTCTCCCGCTCCCTCTCTTTCTCCAACTCCTTCTCTCTCTTCTTTTTCAACTTCTCCTCCTCTTTCTCCCTCCTCTCTTGCTCCCTCCGTCTCCTCCTCCGCTCCCTGGAGCTCAGTTTCTCCTCCCCCTCTTCCTCGATTGGGCTCACCATCCCTACTCTGTCACTGAAGTCCTGAATCAGGATTTTGGGGACCTGCATTTTGGGCGTCTTCTTTTCCTTGGTCTGTTTGGGCTGCTCTCCTCTCAGTCTGCGGAAGAGACCGAAGCGTTTAGGGGTGTCAGGTGGCCTCTGCTCATGCTTCGCACCACTCTGTCGTGCCACAGCCCCCTCAGTGCTATCTCTGGACAATGACCGGGCTAGTTCCTGGTTAGGCTGATGTGAAGGTGCTCCAGATTGAGTGGTGTCAGGGTTAGTTTGGTTGGAGGTTGTAGGGCCAGGATTAGATTTTAGAGTTTGTGGTTGCGATTGGGTCGTTTGCTGGGGGGCGGTGAAGAGATCCTCTGAAAGCCTGCGAGCTAAGCGGGACCCACGGGAGCTGGAGGATTTACAGACACGGAAATCGCTGGAAGACGAAGTGCGATGCCTGCAGGCTTGCGTCGGGTCGAGGTTACTCTGCTCTACCTGTTCTGCTGCAAGGTGAGAATCATCTTTGTTTTGGAGCTGTGGGTCACTGGCAATACATGGACTGTCCACTGTGCTACACTCTTCTTTATCCATTGATTTAGAGATGTTAGATAAACCACTTTCATTAGGAGAAGACATGCAGACATCCTCTGCTCCCTCCACCTTTTCTTCAACATTTTCCACCCTTTTTTCCTCCACAGGACTGACAGTGACCTGGCTCTCGGGTTGTTCAGGTGCAGGATGCTCAGGGGTAACAGTTTGTAATGAGCTTGTTTTCCCATCAGGCTCAGCGGTGGAGTTCTGCTTTGCAGGATGTGTTGAAGTCTGAGTCATCTCCGGAGGCGTTATGGAGTCTGTAGTTTCTGTGTGTGTTTGCATTTCTATCTGTGTGTCCTCTGTCTGTGTTTGTTCAGCTAAGGCTGTCTCTTCCGCTGTCTGTGTAGCTTCAAGTACTCCTGTCTCACACTTTTCCTCTGAACATTCGGCAAATACTTCTGTTTGTGTTGTCGAATCTGAAACTGGTATTTCCGAATCAGTCTCCATGCACACGGTTAACTTTGCTGTTGATTCATTAGTTGTATGAACTACTAAGTCGGTTTCTTCTTTCGGGTGCATGCATTCAACTAAGGAAAATGTTTCTGCTTCTGCCTTTATCTCTTCAAGAGATAATGCATCGTTGTGTAAATCTATATCTTCTTCTGCCTTCATTTGTGTATCAACCTCAGGTTCCTGTGTGAATGCGCTTTCCTTCACCTTTTCCTGTGTCTCTGCAGTTACATTGGTTTCTGTCGCCACTTTCATTTCCGTTTCTGCTAATGGCTTAGTATTTTGGTCTTCTAATGTATCCACCTGCAAGCTTTTGTCTGTCTGTATAATCGCATCTTGCTCTTGTTGCATATTTGTCTCTTTTGCTGGATCTGGGTTTTTGACAGTCAGCTCTTCGACGTCTATGTCTATCTGTGAGCCCAGACCTGCCTCAGTCCCTGTTTGTAGCTCACTGTCCGTCCTTATTTCTGTGACTGTGTCCATCTTTATCTGTTGCACATTTTCAATTTCTGACATCTCCTCTGGTTCCATGTCAGCCTGCGTCATCGGTCCCTCACTTATGTCTGTAACTGCTTGCATCTCTGCATCTGTGCTTGTATCAGTATCTGTCTTTGTTTCAGTCTGTCTTTCCTCCATGGAGTCCATATGTTCACTTTCTGTCACTTGTTTTACCATTTCTTCCTCTGTGTCTCTGTCTACCATTTCCTGGCTGTGACTCTGCTGTTCCAGGGCTTGTGATTGGCTGTTAGAGTCCAGCTCCTCTCCCTGTTTGTGGTGAGAAGCATCTTCAGTGTGCTTGGCAGCATCTCCAGCAGACTGGGCTTTGGCTGGACTTTCAGTTGGTTCTGTCTCCGCAGTTCTGTCTTCTTCCGCCAAATGTTCTGTCTGTTGCGGTGGCGCTTTGGCCGAGCCTTGGCTTTCCTCTGTCTCTCTGGGTTGGTTTCCCTCTATTTCAGCCTTTCTCGGTTCTACTTGTTCAATCAGCTCTTGTTCTTTGAGTGTTTCTCCCTCTTCCAGGCGCTGTACTGGCACGCTCTGGTTTTCAACCAGCTCTTTAAGTTCTTTCTGTTCAGTTCGTCCTGTCAGGTTTGGCTCGCTCTGTTTTTTGTGTTCCTCTGAAACGTTGCCGTCTTCCTCTTCAACGCGCTGCACCTTCTTAAATTTTTTATCAGTCCAGCTGTCCCATCCCTTCTCCCTCGCTCCCATCGAAAAGTTCCTCTGAACTCTACTTCCACCTTCCGATTCGCCTGCGTTGACCTTCCCCCCTTTCCTCCACCTGTGGAGGAGGGAAGGAGAGAGGGAGAGAGTGGAGGCTGAGCGAACAAGAGGGAGGGACAGGTTCCCCCTCTCTCTCTCTTTCCTGTCCTGTTCTTCCTCTTTCTCCCGAGCCCTTGTCCATGCCATCCGGTATCCATGGCAACGACCTCTGGGGTCAAAGGTGGATGAGGGTCGGTCTTTCCTCCACTTTTCTAACTCCTTTTCTGTCCGCCTCTCCAGATCTCTTCCTGACAGCGGCACTGAGCACACCTGAGAGCAGATGGAAGAGGGAAACCAAGGAAAATACTAGTATCACTATAATTTTATAATCATCTTAATTATTTTATACATTGGTGTAGTACTCACAAACACATCATACAAATTTAACTACTCAACCACACAGTACTGCAATAGCAAATGTAGTATGTTACAGGCTAGATAGTCGACGAGTGAAATTGGTGAAGCTCTTGGTCTACTAAATTTAAATTTGGATAGATAACTACTGCAACTACCAACTATTTTTAGCTCATTTTTAGCTTTAGCAGGTTCCAGCAGGTAGACTAATTTATTTTTAGAGGTATTTTTTTGCAGCCTATTATATTATTGGAGATATAGATGTGATACATTTTTGTAAAGTGCTTTTAAATACCTTTTCAAAGTAACTTTAGTTAACAAAACTATATTTTTCTTGAGTAGTTTTGCTGTAGTTGAACTTCTTCCATTGTGAAGTAACGGCTAGCTTGTGAAACTAGACTTACCTCTGCCACGAAGGCATCGTCTTCCTGTTGGACCTGCTCCCTGACGCCCCTCAGCCTCTCCAGAGT
>CABFOQ010025995.1:3976-27186 GCA_900660455.1 Gephyroberyx darwinii | reverse complement strand
CGGACCAGCACCACCGCCACCTGGAACAGCACCCGCACCCCTGGTCAGGAGAGACAGGAGGATGGGAAAGAGAGGGGGGGTAAGAGCAGAAATGCTGGAGTGATTGTCGAGGCACCACGGGGAAATTGGTAGATTTTGAGATATTATACTATTTTGCTCCTATAACTAATGCAGCTTCATAAAATATACAAACCACTCATATGAGATTTCATCTTTTGTGACTCTCATCCTATGTGGAGGACGTACCATAGCAGAAGAAGAGGTCCCAGACTCGGAGCAGTGTGTTGAACGGCAGATGGCGTGTGAATAGACACATCAGCCAATCGGTGGCGAACATAAGGGGCTCCACCCCGTGGCGCTGCAGGTGTCTGTGGGCAGCTGGACATGTCCTTTTCAGAACCCAGGTCAGCATGGCCGCATCAAACAGGACTCCCTCCTACACAACACAACACAACAGGCTCAGACAGTTCAGGGAAATACAGGATTTAGATTGTGCTCATATTCTCTATAAATAAGCAATTAATTGCTGCCTTTATTGATGTCTAGACTTTTGCTAAAGAGGGGTTGATGCATGGTAAGGAGTTAAGAAAACACAGCCCTGTACTCTTGGCACTTGTATCTTCTTGCAAAGGATTTCTTGGACAAGTTGTTTGTAGCTCTAGTTAGGGATATAGCCATACGCTGATATGTATACATGTAGGAACATGTTCTCACCAGCAGAGGGCTGTAGTAACCAGGCAGGTACTGTTCACTGATCTGCACCAGGCACCAGAAGGTCTCCTGGCAAGGTCACATCAGGTGAGAGGAAACATAAAACAAATGTCACCATGTCAGTATCAGATGCCACGGTACCTCATATAGCCATTCATGGACCGTTGCCAATATAAATTGACAATGACAATATTTTTTTTTTGTCCAAATAAGGTGGAAAAATAGCTTTGGCCTCAACCAGGATACAGAACATAATATCTTCTACACATTGAGCATAAAAACAACATGCATAAGTATGCCATCTTCGCTTGCTGAAGGCACTTCAAGTGTATTGTAGCAAGTAGCAGAGCTACATTGCATCTTGCAGCTCATTGCTCATGACACTGTGCCTAAAGAACTGAATCATAGAAAATCCCCGGTCCTAGATTCAGCCCCCACGGCATCATTTACCCTGAAGGAAACCAAAGCACTAACAGTAAATGGGTTGATGTGACACTAAAAGTCTTTCTTTTAGGTGGGCTAGCTGCTCCTTAATGCAGGGTTCCCCTCCCCCCTACCCACTTATTCAGTGATAAGGGAAACTGTTACTGATCACTACCTCAGCAGGCATGTTCATCAGCAGCACAGCGGCCACGGGCCCCTGCGCCTGGCAGTAACCCTCCTCTGGCTGGTACTGGGTGTAGGCCTTCAACACCCGGAACAAACCACGCTGCCTTCACACGCACAGAAAGCACAGTAATGATTCACACAAACCACAAGGTTATAGAGACAATAATCACCTCTAGGTAGAAATGATTGGAAAAGAGAAATGATTGGAAAAGAGATTACTTGGCTAAAATCTAGGAGTGTGTCATCTCTAGGTCACTGTCACCCTTCTCTACAGCCTAGACCTAACGTTACTCTTCATAGCCAAATAACATTGCTTTTATTCTGTGAGACAAATACATGGGGGAATGAGAGAAAGGACAGAGGGAGTATAATAAGGAATACTGAAGAAAAAACAGGACTTTTCTGTTGCTATCCCTTTGTCAGCAGAAGCAGAAAGGTTGCCTACCCATGTCCGTCCCTGGAAAGGAACATCTCGTGGAAGGGGAACTGTCGGTCCAGGTCTCTCTCTATTATGTCCACCCAGCTCTGCAGAGCAGGCTGCGAGTCCAGAGTCTGGCACAGAGAGAGAAGGTACTGTAAGTAATTGAAGGGGATGAGGTGGGGTGGGGCATCATGGCAGTAGGCCAAGGCTCAACCTATCTACCAACGAAAGCCTTGACATGAAGTGTCCTCTCCCTGTCCTTCCCGTCACTCTTTTATACCATCACATGTCAAATAATCAAATGTGAAAAGTTGTGAGCATTTTTCTGTGCTCCTCACAGGACAGCCACTCTTCCACTACATCTGCATCATCTATGTAGCTCTCTTACCTGGTAGAGGTCTTCGTTGTGTTTCATCCTGTCGCCAGCTCCGCACAGCAGTGGCCAGCACTTTGCTCTGAGCGAGGCTGGGATGCCCTTCTGACATTGCTCTTTAACCTGAGGAACACGGGAAAGGGAGACGTGGAATCAGCCCGGAGCCGACGCGACGCAGAAGGACGTTGGAGATATTCCATATGTGGCTGTATGTTGTTAATGTCGTCACTATGAACGCTCATCCCCCTCTTGGGAGTTAATTCTGTTTGAAGGCTGATTTACGGTATGTCTAATGACTTGGTGGTGTCTTTGTCAGGACATACCTTGCTGGGCTTCTTCAGCAACATGCAATCCCATTGGCTGATGATGTTGATCCACTTGGCCTCCCTCTGCCTGACCAGCTGAGGAGGCGGGCCCACACATCTCACACAAAACAACATACAAAACACCAGGTAAGTATTTCAAACACAAAAACGGTATACTTATAATAAATGAGTGTTTCTGACCTATTGCCTGCACTACGGCTCTGAACACAATTAGTAATTTAAGAGATCTTTTGTAGAGGTGTTCAGAGGTGACTTAGCTGCATGCACTTTTATGTGTTGTCATCATAGAGAGAAAAAGAGACGGCACCCCAAAACAAGACAGGAAACAGGAAAACCACACGATGGCGGTGTACATGTCTCCATGGCAACAGGTCAGGATGTTATCAATAGGCAGAGTGACGAAGGCAGGTGACATTTTTACTTTACTGGTGATTTCCTGCTTCCACACTGCTTCATCTACAGACTTAGATGATTTCTTGATGTGATTTTTCATTTTTGTTTATCTGTATAGGAGCTATATTTTCAAAACACCTTGGTCTTTCTGGGGTCTTGTCCAAGAGACAAAACTGAATTATCTCAACTTTCACCCCAGCATCAGTCCATCTGTCTACCATTTTAACTGATGAGTAAAAATGCCTTAATGAAACGAGAATGAAAACTGAGAGCACCGCAACACACTTTCCGTTTTTTTTGCTAACAGTGCTAAGCACAAACCTTGACCTACTCACCCAGCTGTGGATCCATTAGCCAGAATGAAGCCAAACCGATCTGTCTCAGTGGCCACAGGTTCAAAACTGACCTCTGAGCCTGCATCAGAACCAGAACTATCCTCTTCACTGAGCTTCTTCTGGGCCTGACTGGACAAATTCAACATCGTACTGAAGGAGAAGAGGAGATACACAATACAGCCGTTTCAGAGATATTTGCTACCTTAACGCAACATAAATATAGAGCATTGAAGGCTTTTCATGTTTCATGACTCAAGTATCTTGAGTCAGAAATGTTCAGCCAGTCTTATATGATTAGCTGGTTCAGTTTTTTAGCAGAAGTGAAAAGCAAGTCCACTTCCTCTCCTCCACCCATGAGCATACTCGCACCCAGAGGAGCGCTTAGCCTTGTTGAATCTGTTAGAGAATTTAAGTGTAAGTTTAAATACCTTTTAAATGTCCCTCCACTTTGATCGCTTGATGTGGCTTTTTGAAGCAGTGTTAGATCCTCAAGTGATGGGAGAGGAACACAGAAACTTTCTCTCTCTCTCTCCCTCTCTCTCTCTCTCTCTCTCTCTCTGTCTCTCTCTCTCTCTCTCTCTCTCTCTTCCTCTCTCTCGCTCCCTCCCTCCTGTCTTATTGTTATTACATGCATGGTGGTTGCTAAATCAAAGTTGTTGTAGATTATTTCTGGCTAAATTGTGATTCAGTGTTTGGTGCTGCCGATATGGAGGAACTTTTTAAATAAACTCATCAAGTGTAACCCTTATTTATTGTGTAGTTTATATAATTCTTCCATTAGCTTGGATCCAATTGCAGTATACAAATAAGTGTAGTATACAACTAGAAAAGGTTACATTTTCTAAAGAATATTTGTGTGCTTGCTTCAGCTTGAAAGTACTGTGGTCTGTGGACATTGTGAAAGAAATGTGACCCTGGCTGTTTGACAGTCTCTGACTCCATCTAGTGGCTTGTACAGACAGCGCCATTGTTGGGGGGGATGCATTATTCGACAGTGCTTGTGTTGTACCTGCCGAGAAATGCATCCCCTCTTACCTAAGGCCAGCCGAGGTTTACAAGCATGAAATTTATAGTGTAAACTCTTAAATACCCACACTTTGTGCTCTGGAAATGCTAGGAACGGAAGAAGTATATAAACTACACAATAAATAAGGTTTACACTTGATGAGAGAGTTTATTGTTTAATGAGTTCCTTTATATCGGCAGCACCAAACACTGAATCGGTACACAATTTAGCCAGAAATAATAACAACTTTGATTTGCAACACATCTAATAACAATAAAAATTAATCGCGTGGCTTATTAATTGTTGAAAGCGTAAATTTCATGCATGTGACCTTGTATAGTTCCACAGAACGCAATAGATGTTATGTTGTATGATCGATTTTTTACTTCGGTTTTGTTTCATATTGACTATATATCGTCATTGATGAATAACAGTGAAGGTTAGTACTAGTATAAAAAATATAATTCTCCCCACAAAACATTATAGCGTGCAACTGATTACCCGTTAGCCGGTTTGTAGTTAAACGAATGATGTGCGCGCTCCCGCGGTGTGCACATCTCGTCGTGAATGCATAACTCGGCATAACACCAGTTTTTATCTAACAAGTTTTCTAGTTGTTTTCACTATGCTTGTGCTGCCTTCCGTGCTGTCGGAAATAGCGCATTTTCGGGGAGTGCGCACATGAACGATCCCAGCAAAGTGGTAAATACTACTGGGAAAGTAGGGATTTTATTTGATACCAGAACTGCCAAGATACAATATTTATCGGCGTGAGAGGCCATATGAACAATGATTATACCTTACTACAATTATATGTAAATGGTTAGTATTGTGTGTTTCCAATTTCACTCTTTGTTTAACTTCTCGCTGGAGTGCGTCTTGAAACATCAATTACATGCCTGATATTTTCTTTTCATTCTGCCGCTGCAGGACAACGTAGCTCTGTGCCGCTTGATTTCCAAAATACAACAAGCACAAAAAATACTGATGGTACAGAGTCCATATTTTTGTCAAATTAAAAGGACTTGGATGAGCAAGAAGTCCTATTTACGCCTTGCGATGTGAGAAGTGGGAGTTTACGAAGAGCATGTGAATGCAGCATAAATACGCACAAACCCAAATGCACAGCTCAATTGCGTCCAACTGGCTACCGCTTGAAGTTGTGGAAAATGTAGGTCCAACGAACGATGATGATGAAGATGGATTTGTAACAGATGAATTTAAGCTTAAAGAATGGTTGCTTGTTGGTTTTATTAGGCTGTCACCTTCTGCCTGACCTTTAGTTTATGATGACAGTGTGTAATTGTTGGTGAGCGACGCGACGGTAAAAGTGTCATCATTTCAGTACACGCAGCTCTGTAATACTAGCACACAGTCCTAGTCTAGTCCTAATCAAATAATTCATTAAAATCGTATGTGTGTTTGTTAGAAAGTAAGTAAATATACGCGTTTTGAGAAAGCGCTGTGATGTAACAAGTTTGTGAGTAACGCTGAGGGGCGCACATTTTTCTAACGGGCTTTTATTTGTTGGGTAAGGCTGACGTAAATCCAGGGATTTGGGGCGGGAGATTACATGATGCTGGTACTCAATCAACTGGTAGCCTGTCTGCCTCTCTCTCTGTCTCTCGCTCTGTCTCTCTCTGTCTTCCTCTGGTTACAGGGTTGGAACAATGTAGTTTCCTCAGTCTCTGCGTAGCATGTCAGTTCGACTATGTAATGTCATTATGTCCATTATGCAGCATCTCTCTGTGGTTTCCTGCTGAGATGTCAACTGCTCTGAGTCTTCGCTTTCTTCATTGCTACTCCAGGCCAGGTACTGAAGTAGCTCTAGTGCGTCACTTAAAATAATACCACAATTATGCTTCTTTAGCTTGCCTATTGGCCCCGACACGGTTTATGATTCCAAGTGAAGTGTCACATTTTCATGTTTCTAGGTAGGTTTGGAGTCAGTCCTGGTCTTGTGCGGCCATTCAGCCTCAGTGTGCAGAGAGAGGCCTACAGTAAGTCATGCTCAAAATCAGGAGTAATTTTATTTGTGTCTCCGTTTCAATGAGAAACCACATGTGACCACCTTTTGAAAGTATCTGACCATACCCTCTCTCTCTCTCTCTCTCCGTACATTCTTTGTAGAATATGTAAATGCCCAGGAGCTGCCGACAGATTTGAAGTCCATCACTGACAGGGCTGCCACAACTCTCCTTTGGACCGAGCTCTTCAGAGGTCACACACACACACCATGGTTTCCACTTAAATGCTGTAAAACAGACCATTATCTTGTTTGGCAGGTTCACAGTACCGGCTATGCCTAGACGTGATAGAATTTACTGGTATTCTGTCAAGACATATATGTAATTTATACAATTGTCTTTTTAGGTCAATACCCAAAAATATCACTGGTATAGACTACTGAAGTCAAATACTACTAGTACTACTACTATTACTACTACTGCTACTAATAATAATAATAATGAATATGTGGCTGAAATAATTACACAAAATGATTAACTTTATAAAAAGATGTGGTTTATTATTGTATTGATATTCCAGGCTATAAACATTGTATGAATTTAGACTCCTTTCTGGTAATTCTACCATATATATGTTTTACCTGGAGATTTGGCAACCGGTCTTCATTTATGCCGAGGAGTAGGTCAGTGATCTCTCTCTGACTCTCTGTCAACACACGCCCACCTCCAGGCTTGGGGATGACCATGAGTTACTTGTTCCGTGAACCTGCCACCATCAACTACCCGTTTGAGAAGGGCCCTCTCTCCCCCCGCTTCCGTGGGGAGCATGCCCTCCGCCGCTACCCCAATGGAGAAGAGCGCTGCATTGCCTGTAAGCTATGTGAGGCCATCTGCCCTGCACAGGTGAACACACACAAAACACACACACTTTTCAGTTTCTGCTACAAAGAAAGATAAAGATATATTGTATGGTGTACAGTGTGTGTGCTGTGTACTCAATCTAGTCTCTCACTCTCTCCCTCTCTCTCTCACCCGTTGTGGTAGTGTCACATCTATACTTCGTCAACCAATGTCAATAAATGTCCCACCAAGCATTATACTGTCAGAACTTAGACACTTATGCTTTTAACGTTGGCCCAGGCAGGAAACTTCCATCACACTTATAACCAAGCTGAGCTCTTCTGCACTTTCCTGTAAAGACAAATCACTTGTGCCTATGGTGCAATTCTTCTTTTATTAGTTATTTCTTAAACTCTGCACTAGTCACATTGTACCTACATCCCATACTCTGTTCATACAGTAATAATTCATTTCTATACACCAGTGAATTTATACCTACATACTGTACTCCCATACACCTCACAATCCCTGTTGCTTAATGCCTGCATACTGTGATTCAGTTAATGCTGAAATACTTTGTACTGTATTCTCTTGTTGCAATGTTTTGTCTTTGTATTGTCTGTGCTGTCCCTCAGAAAAGTTTTAATTTCACTGTGCGCTTGTGTGACATGTAATGACAATAAAGTTGACTTGAATTATACAGGAGGCCCACTGAGATAGTGCAAACATAACATTTTATCTGACTCCTCCAGGAAATTTCGTATCTACGTATCTCAGTAGAGCCACACCTCTGGAGCGGTTCATTTCTGTTTTGCATGCCTGTGTAAGGTGTGGCTGACCTTGGTTCTGTCTCCTCCCTGTGTCGGGCCCAGGCCATCACCATCGAGGCTGAGACTCGCGCTGACGGCAGCAGGAGAACTACACGCTATGACATTGATATGACCAAGTGTATCTACTGCGGCTTCTGCCAGGAAGCCTGTCCTGTTGATGCCATTGTTGAAGTAAGATGAAAAAACTTGTACTGGAAACTGAGTGGGAGATTTGATGAAATTTAACAAAGGGGGATGGTGGGGAAGTAAAGCTGTGTTTTCCCGCACTGTTCCCCTGAAATCTATACTTAACAAAGTGGGTGCATTTTATATTTCAGGTTAGAGGAATACACTAACTTTTTGGCAAATAAGCTCTTTAATCAAAGTTTATTGTTTAATGAGAAAATTGGTATCAGTATCACATAGTATCACATTTGCATGTCCATTATTTATTTAGTTTAGCACAGTGCATGCTAATGCCTTAGCACACTACACTCTTAAAACTAGAGGTTTACTTGGGTCTCTTTTAAGATCTAAAGAGAGCAAATAAGCACCTTAGCATTCCTCACTAGAAACAATATCTCTAAAGGGTTCCTTGATGAACCCCCATAAGTTAGAGGTCATACCATCAGGGTTCATGAACCCTGTATGAAGGGGGTTTGAGGCACCTTTAGGTGTTCTTCAGATTGCAACCATAGGGGAACCTATGCAGTTTCCCTGGAGAACCCCTAAAGGTGAAACAAAGCACTTTCACTTTTCAGAGTGCATGTATGTTTATATGTTTTGTGTATGGACACAAGATCACAAAAGGTTTACCACATGCACAATGTGGATCATTTGACATTCTGGTATCTTGCATCATCTGTGTGGACATAGACATGATTCTCAGTGTATTTCAACTGAACAATAATGTTATACTTTATTGATCCCTGTAAGGAAATTCTCATTTCACTTGCCCCCCTCCATCACTCACTAAGGGTCCAAACTTTGAGTTCTCCACTGAGACCCATGAGGAGCTGCTGTACAACAAGGAGAAGCTGCTCAACAATGGAGACCGATGGGAGGCAGAGATAGCAGCTAACATAGAGGCAGACTACCTGTACAGATAGACTGACTGTTGTACCTGTACCTGTGTAGACCGCGTGTCCTACTTGCAAATTATATACTATGATTCTGCTGTGCATTAAAGAGATTCAATTAGCTTTGTAGATGTTCCAGTGAGTCACAAACAAGCAGGGCAATTCTTCTACGGCCAGGGGTCCAGTTGCCAATAAGCCATAAAAAACACACAAACGCACAAATACTATCCTTATTAGTGAATGATCCATGTAATGCATTATGTGTTGGTATTATGTTCTGTATTGTGGGCCCATATAGCCTGTGCACGACCTGTGATAAACCATTTCTGATGCACTTTGAAAGCATGTAAGTGACTGAAGTAACAGAACCTTTTTGTGTCATGTTGAGCTATTAAAGTTTGTCATGTTATCAAGTAAAGCATGTGCTTTGAATTTTTAACTGACTCAGAATCTGACTGGCCCATTGTGCTGAAAAACAGACTTTTTGTGTTAAAGATATATTCTTAAAAAGTCTTAAAATAAAAAAAACACTTTAACATAACAATGCATAATTAAACTTAATATATGCAGACAAGCGATTGCATTGTTTGTTTTCCCAAGAAATGAATAGTAAATGCAATAATGAATTAATGTGCCACATAGTTGAGATCATAGACTGTATAAAAGTTTTCTGCACACCTAGATATAACTTGCTCCACTACATAGACCCACATAATGGATCAAAACAATGTTAGCAGCCCATTTGTAAATATGCACTAAATGAAATGCGTTGGTTTTTGTTTTTTTTAGCGCTCAGTTTGTCACATGATAAGGGCGGAAACTGACTCATAGTCGACGCTGAATCTCCCGCGAATGCAGCCATTTACTCTTTCCCTCTTCGCAGCAACACCGGGTGAGTCTCAGCATTTTCTCTCATATCGTGTCATCCTAAATTCCAATCTGTGGTCATCGGGGAAGTAAGTTTAAACCACGAGAAACGTTAAGGCATGTTTTAGAGTCGCTTTTGGTCTATGCGGCGTTATAAATTTAACCACGTGCGAAGTTATCAGCCAGATAGGCCTATTGATTTCTTATGCTAACTCGCAGCTAGCGCGTTAGCTTTGTGAAAAGAATGGCTTCCATGCAGTCCTAGCCAACGGGTTAGCACGCACAGGCTCCATCATTTCACTGCATTGTTCTTTTGAGCCGTCCTTGTTTCTTAATGCCTGATCTGTAGGGGATTGCGATCAAATTCAAATCCCCAAAACCATTTCGAAGTGTAGATAGTTTTATTTTTGTTTAAAATGATCATTAACTGGGACATGGAACACATTAGATGCGTTCCAGTCTGATTGTTCCAGTCGAACAAGAAAAAGTGCGGTCGCGCGTTGTATGGCGCACTCAAACAACTAGCTTTTAGCTAACGTTAGCTAGCTAGCAAACTGCCCGCGTTGATAAACGGGATAACAAGTGAGACTGCGCCGATTTCTTTGTAATTCAATGCCCAGTGTTAATTTGTAACGGTTTGGCGCACGTTGGTTTTAGTATGTACAGATAGTAACCCACCTTGCATAATGTCAGAATGCATTCAGTTAGCTTGGAGACGAAATTCTAGAATTTGTTGCGGCTAGTTGTGTGGCTGTTAGCTAACTCTACCGCCCAAAAGAGACACAAGCACGCTGTTGGAGCCACGAAGTTTTAACGTGCTGCTGATAAACTCGTATTGCAGCTAATTTGAAAAGGGATCAAATAACTGCATTAAGTCTAAGGCTCGGGCCTTTATTCTGACTAACGATAGTTATCTAACTAACGGTAACTGCTTTTAAATTTGCGGATGAGATTATGGAAATCTAACTAACCATTCCGCGTTGCTTTGTTTTAAATAGATCGCCAGAAACCACGACAGATTCTACGATGGCAGAAAACGACCAAACAGTCAATTTCAAGGTAAATGTTTGTATATGTTATATGTGAACAGAAATATAGCTAGTTGTCCAAGCTTGCTAAGCTAACCGCAACTTTGTGTAGAACCAGTACCAGCCAGTTTAATCTGACGGTGCCACTTGTCCCTCTCAGCTTGTGTTGGTAGGAGATGGAGGAACGGGAAAGACAACGTTTGTGAAGAGGCACTTGACGGGAGAGTTTGAAAAGAAATATGTCGGTGAGTCCCTTCCTATTAAGGTGACTGTCAAGTCGTACTGCATCACTGTGTTGGTGATAACGAGGACTTGGTGGCAGGCCACAACAATCCATCTCCACTCTAGAGTGCTTAGTCATTAGCAATGGGCCATCCTGGCACACTGCAAGTTGACTGCAGGGGTGCTCTGCAACAAATGAGGACAGTGTACCATAACAGTCTGAAAAGTAGCATACAGTGATAAATGGGAATTGAAGTTAAAGCTGTGGTATTCAGAGCATTGAGGTGTTATTGGTCTCAATATGCCTCTGGCAGTTGGGTAACATTACTGCCTGGAGTTTTATTCTATGTTCATGGATTTATGTAATACTCTAAATTCTGTGGTAGCCATATTGGATGTTCACAAGGAGATTACCATTAAGTGTTTTTTTCTCTTCAATCGATGCAGCACCTTCCAAAAGCAAACACTAATCCAAAAATGCAATATTGAGCAAGCACCATGCTATAATCATCAGATAAATGTGGTTACATCAATCGTGCTGACAAAGTGTCCCTCCTTTCCATTCTCATGCCTTTTATTCTTTTCTTTGTTAATCCTCACTGTTTGTATACACATTTCCCCATTATTCTATTCTCCCAATGCCTGGCTTTCATCTCCTTTTGCTCTCCTCATTAATCTTTTTGTTATCTATCTGTCTATCTAGCCACTCTTGGAGTGGAGGTGCACCCACTGGTTTTCCACACCACCAGAGGACCCATCAAGTACAATGTGTGGGACACAGCCGGGCAGGAGAAGTTTGGAGGACTCCGAGACGGCTACTACATTCAAGGTACTCCTCACCATCCAGAGCATACTACTGACAATTTCTGCATGCAGACACAGTGCCTGTTTTTTCCTCATTAGTGGATTTGGTGCTTAGATTAAATGCCATTTGCCACATTTGACTTCTTCTGATTTGAAGGGTACAGACATTTTCTAGGGACATGAAAATTATAGGCATAGTGATGTCAATTAGAAACATTTGATTCCTTGTCTCAATAGTAGTTGCAGTGCATTATTAGATCTATTTTTAATACTTGTACTCCTTTCCTTTTTTCTCCTATTCCTTATTCCCTTTCCCCTCAACCTTGTCTCCTTTACCCCATCTCCCATCCCCACCCACCACCTCCACAGCTCAGTGTGCCATCATCATGTTTGATGTCACTTCTCGAGTCACCTATAAAAATGTGCCCAACTGGCATCGTGACCTGGTGCGCGTCTGTGAGAACATTCCCATCGTACTTTGCGGCAACAAGGTGGACATCAAAGACAGGAAAGTCAAAGCCAAGAGTATCGTGTTTCACCGCAAGAAGAACTTGCAGGTAACACCCATACGCAGCACGTGTATTAAGATGAGCACATTCTGATTTGCAAATTATGAAAAGCATTAGTCCTGTGTCTTAAAGTTTGATCTTGAGATTTTATTTATTAATCACAGTAACTTGTTAATTCCCCAGTACTACGACATTTCCGCCAAGAGTAACTACAACTTTGAGAAGCCCTTCCTGTGGCTAGCAAGGAAGCTGACCGGAGACCCCAACCTGGAGTTTGTGGAGATGCCTGCCCTCGCTCCCCCAGAGATCCAGATGGACCCAACCCTTGCTGCTCAGTATGAGCAAGACCTTAAAGTGAGTATGACCATGCTGGTACAGCATCTATTTAGCTCTGGTGACTGTGTGCAAAGCAGACTTAGCAGCCAAGCATTTAAGAGGAAGGAACTGACTGGACATGTCAACATGACTCCAACTATTTTATGTTGGGAATCAGAATCGCATGATTTTCCATTCTAATGTTTGGCCGTCTCTCCCTGTCCTGTCCAGGTTGCATCACAAACAGCGCTCCCAGATGATGAGGATGACCTCTAACCTGTTACCTAATGTCCCATCTCCCCCACCCCCACCATGGACAGAAAGATGTTGGAGTTTTGCCCCTTACTGTAAAATCCCGTTGCAGATTTATTTTTATTTTTGAACTTTTTTGTTTGTGTTTTAAAAACCGATAAAAGAGTAATGGAAAAGTTGTGGTTCTAATTTCACTGTATAAGACACACCCATCCTAGTGTTGTTGTTGGCATGGCGACGTGCTACTCTTCATCATCGAGCACCCTCCACTGCACTTACCCAGCTCATAATGCTGTTGTAAGGCCTACTGGAAGCACTAAGGGGAATAAACTTTGAATAAAAACATTCTCAATATAACATGTGCTTGTTTGTTGGCTTAGTCTCCCCAGTGTGGTTGAGAAATTGTCTGCTTGTTCACTGCTATTGTTTAGTGGGTAGCATTGACTGATTGCAGCCTCAGTAACATGTTGCCTCTGAGGAAATTTAGATAGGCTCTGGTTCATTCCCCCCCCCCTCCCATGTACTTTTTGCAATGTAGTGAAGTTTGTCACGTAGATGCAGCAGGTGTGTTCCATACAGTGAAATGCTTACTTACAAGCCCTATAGAGTATAAAGTGTAGGAGTGCAGGCTGACAAATAGTGCAGTTGTGTGTAGTTGGAGGCAGTTATACACAGTACATACAAGATGTAAATATCAAAGTATAAGTCCAGGATGAATGGCAGGGGTGGGTGGTGGAGTCAGTGCAGGTTAGGGATGGAGTAGATTGACCAGGATGCCATCTGTCACCTGTTCAGCAGTCTTATGGCTTGGGGGTAAACGCTGTCTCGGAGCCCGTTGGTCCAAGAGCCAATGCTCCGGTACCATTTGCCCAATGTGAACAGTGTGTAGGCTGGGTGACTGAGGTCTTTGGTGATTCTGGGCCTTCCTCTGACGTGTAAAAATGCAGGAAATTAGTTTTAAATGGCAAAAAGTTTTCAGAGTGAGGACCCCCGCAATTGGAATACTGCGCCCCCCCACCTTTCAGAACATGGTTATGCCCTTGGGTTAACACCATAACAGAGGCCTGTTGTGTACAATCACTGTTAGTCACATATTCTTTTGCATTACTATTATGTAAGCTTGTTTAAAGGCTCTGCAATGTTATTTATCCATATGGATTAACATGTTTATATATAGGTTGGATGTATTATGGACCATCTAGATAATATTAAAGCTGATGCAGAATACTAGCGCGTTGTAGCCACAGAGATTTCTATATCTATATAATATAATCGAAGTACAGGATTTAAGGACAACACATCTTACGTTGCGGCCTGATGGTTCAATAGATAGCCACCGGGTGTCAGTCATGGCACGTTTAAAATGTCAGCACAGACCGAAAATTACACATTAGTGAGTTAGTACGGAGCATGCAGTTTAGCTGTTACTATCGTAAATGTAGCTGTTATTATCTGGGATTTTGTCATGTAACTAGTTTGACGCCAAGTTACCCCCAGAAGCATTTAGCCTCCCTTGTCTACCATTTAAAACAAAAAAAAAACAAAAAAACGTACCCACCTCGTCCAGGTTTTGAGTGCATAATAAATTGACCGTGAGAGAAAGGGAGATAACACATAATGACCTGGCCGTAAGGCAGTAAATCACATCAGCAGTCACGGGCCGTTTCCTTATCCTCTTAACAGAGCGAGGGCAGATGATCATGATCTGCGCGTGCGAGAGAGATGCGGTTAACAGACATACTGTTTAACGACGGTGGAAGTGAGACATCGATCTGTGTATTTAACCAACATATTCAGGGTGACTGTAGTCTAACCCCCCACAGGCCCACTGTAGCTCATAGAAAAAGTAGTTTACATGTCTCCGTGCAACTTCACTTTAAGAGCTCTCAGTGTGCAGGGACCTCACCTAACATCAACTCACCGCTTTAGCCTGACGTAAATCATAAGTCTGACGTAAATTTAAAGTACACATCTAACTGAGTAATAGGTGGACATTTTAGGGAAAAAAGAGCGTAAATTCATGCTTTTTGAAAATATAATATACATAGATAGGATATATACATACAATACAATATTTTAGTGCTTATTATTTAGTGTGTTTTTTTTAACGGTTGTTTGTGATTTTATTATCTCAATCCATTCATTCTACAGGGAACCTGTCAGGCTATACGCTAGTCAACTTGTCATTTATTAAACGCATTTCCCCACAATAATTTCCTTGTACAGTGACAAAACAGCGAGGACACCGCCAGGGAAACCCATTTTTAAGCGATACACATTTTGTCAAGACACCGGTTGTGCCTGTTTGGTCCTCAATTCTGATTGGCAGAGTTAATCCGATAAACACACACCTGAGACCACAAAATCGTCATTATTAATACGCTAACAGATAACCGCCACTCTTCTCGGCAGCTGCTTATGCGTCGCTTAGCAACCGCTGCTGTTCAGGGACTGCATGGCGTTCCGACTTTTTAACATTATAATCATAATCTAATTACTATAGATAAAAAAAATCAAAGATGTGTTGAACATTTGCGTGTTTTCTTTTTTGATACATCGGCACGTAATCGCCGTGTTGTATAAGCGGACTTTCGTGGTTCATTGCTTAAGTTTATCTGCCACTACACTGATAGTATGAACCTCTATGGGACCTTATGCTGCATTCATATGAAAATAGCGGTTTTCAGGTAGAAAACATTACTTGGGAACTCGGGGTTTGGCGATGGACACTTCATGGACTTTATAGTTTCTGACAGCAACGAAGAAATATCTGCTGTCAAGTGTAGGGAATGATATATTAATTTAAAATGAAACTAATTAAATCAGGAATTTTCTTTTTAGGACATACGTCACGTGATCATGTAATCGTAATTTTAAAACGCCGTGGCTGGACTCAAATAGTTACCAATTTTTTTCTTTGTGGTTGACATTGCAATATTTGGTATGCTGTAAAATAAGAACTGCATGTGTGTCAAGTGTGAAAGGGCTGAAAATAATTATCAACTATCTACAGAAAACTTCAGTCATTGCGTTTTTACAGCTCCAAATGAGTTTGAAAGCATGGATTAAGTAATTAAACACGAAAGAGGTGGAAAAAGAAGCCACTGTACCTTTAGCCTCACTACACACTTCTTTCATATAGCGGCTTCCTTTTCCACCTCTGTTTTTTTAGATACCCTGTCCAAAAGCAGCGTGATCAGAAAGGCTCTCTCTGTTGTGGGCATTAACCTGGACACCTTGGAGGAGGTGGCAGAGAGAAGGATGCTGGCCAAACTGCTGGTCATCATGGATAATGTCTCCCACCCCCTCCATGACATATTTATGAAGCAGCGGAGCTTATTCAGCCATAGACTGATCCCACCACGGTGTGACACAGAGCGCTACAGGAAGTCTTTCCTGCCGGCCGCCATCACCCTGCACTTCATTCCCTTTCACACTTATTTATTGCCCTGCACTTTAGACACTTTAACCACTTCATTCTCATACCATTCCTTAACTGTGTATACATGTACCATCCATTCATTCGCTCTGCTTATTTATAAGTAGTTTTTTTAGTATTTAGTTTTTTAGGCCTTTGTTTTTTGTTTTTTGTGTTTTGTATTTTGTACCTTGCCTTTGTATTTTGTGCATACTTTTATGCTGCTGCAGCCCAAGAAGTTCTCCCTGGGGATCAAGAAAGTATCTATCTATCTATCTATCCATCTATCTATCTATCTATTACAGTCTAGTTTACACACACCCACAACACAGATTATACCAGAACGCTTTTGTCTTTTCACTTCTCATTCAGAAATAGTTCCGGTTATTTGCACAGGACATGAATGCAGCATTAGTGCAGGTGCACCTCTCTTCCTGACAAACTCAGGGCGTGGTTTCATCCGAGTGGACAAGATTATTTTTGCGCATGCGTGATCCAGAAAAGTGCGTTTTAGAATGATTACTGTGGGCCAGTGGAGAGACAGATTATACGGTTGTACACAACTGTTGTTTTAATCCCTTGAGCGAAGAGATTTAGCAAATAGAAAAACACGGGCTTTAACCTCAGCAGCCATATTGGATGGAAAAAGCGACGGAAAAGAAACAGTTTTGTAGAAAAAGTCAACTTTTAAGAAGAGTTGATTTTCTTTCTCACTGGCGGTGGGATTTTGTTGCACAGCTAGTTTGCCAGCTGGCTGAGGAATTCAGAGATTAAGGACTATTTTTAAAAATTATTTCGAACAACATAGTGTCTATTTTTTTGTTTTGAGCGTTGAATTAACTATCGGCAAGATGAAGGACCGATTGGAACAACTCAAAGCAGTAAGTTGTGTCCAGGAAATGTTAATATTTCCTACAATGTCATTTATTAATATTGTCTCACGGTATAACACTCACCCTTGCGTGCAATGTTAATTACTGGAAAATATGACGTGCCAGTGACAAATGACTTTGATATTGGACTAATTCCGCTTTTACATAAGACTTTAAATAATGTACTTGACATAAAATACATTAGATATTTGAAACAATGTTCCACTATCCCTTGTGATGACATAACCCCATTAGGGATGTAACTCAAGTAACACTGGCGTTTGAAGACTGATTGGAGTGGTGGATACAACGTGTCATGTGGACATATTTTCCCTGTAATGAGTCAATTAGAAGTTTTGTTTTTGTGGTTTTTGGAGATATTGATATATAGGGGTGGTATGGGGTGACAGGTGTCCCAGCTATACAGCTACCAAAACACTGTAGTCAATATTAATAGTTCAACCTTATTCAAACATACAGTCATTAACCACAAGTACATGTAGTAAACCCACCTTTTTGACTGGGTATCATAGATCAAGTTGTCATTCTTGACTACTATTGACTTATGTTAGGCGATGGGGGTGTCTGTATACCCAAGTAATGGACCACTGAGCAGTCTCAAACCGCATGAAACCAGCTGAAATGGAAAACAGATGGACCAGGGCTCATTCTGTTCTTATTAGACTTTTCTGAGTTTCCCCCTGCATTTCTAAATCAGTGGCAGATGGGGAAATTGCACCTACTGTTAGAAACATGTAGAAGCATCAAAACATATTAAATAGACCATATTTAATATTTAATGTCGCCTATGTATTTATACAAGTGTCCAAATAAAAGGTGTTTTAGTGGAACAGAGAACTGGGGACAGGATTGGGATTGAACCTGGGTCCTAGAACCAAAATCCTCTATAACTTTGTATTTAGCCTTTCACAGACTCAGATTATCCTGCTGATACCTTTGGCAGCAGAAGCAGACTAAACATTATTAGAAAGAATCAGTCTTCTTCCTTTTTCCTATTAGCTGCTTTCCTATTCCTGACCAGGAATAGGAAAGCAGCTAATGACGGTAAGTAGGCTTGCTACCCACAGGGTGAGGTCCTGATCCACACTAACTCGGGTTGGGATGTGTTACCATGGCCACCTGGAGCTGTTGGCCAAATATTTGCTGTGTTTAAGTTGGTGAAATGCAGTCTCTCCTCAGGCGTCGGTATCTCACAGTTGGATTCTATTCAAGGAAGAGAAGTAAATAGCAGGTGAAGCAGGCCGCAGTCTTCATTGGGGCATTATCAGTGTCTTTGCTAAGATCTACGAGGCTATAACAACACAGGTTCTTCTGTCTTTCTGTCTGCCTCCCTTCCTGCTTACACGTTTCCCCCTCTAACTCCTCTCTATCTTTCTACCCCCCACACTCCCACCGCCTCTCTCTTCCCCCTTGAGTTTCCTTCGTAATGTTTAACTTGCTGGTGGGGATGTATATAAGTGTGTGTGTGTGTGTGAGTGAGGGAGAGCGCATTACATGCATGTGTGCTCATGCCCCGAGCGTGATCAGATCAGCTGACATACTGCCAGGAAGTTTTGGGAAAGAAGAGCAACAGGAAACTCAGGATAATAGTTTAGCCTGGGGCTATGGCTATGTGGGAGGGCTCATACTGCCTGCTACTTAGTAAGCATAAACCGATAGGTGGGCTATCTGTGCTACTTTGACTCTCCACCTGGCCTGACATGAGCAAAATAAATAGGAAGTATCCAACGTTTCTAACATGCCTTTGTTTGACTGGATACTTCTGAGTCAAATGGAGGTTTCAAATCCCTTGTTAGATTTTATCATTGCAATAGCATAAGGCCTGATGGGATATTTTGAATTCTGTCATCATGCTGCCTGAAATCTGTCCCCAAGAGTTCGTCCAGCTGCTCCCATAGGCAGTAGCCACTAGTTCTAACAACTTTCCTCTGGGGAAGTCCAGTGGCCATGTTGTTTTAGCGCCATATGACTGCCTGTTCAGCTCAGTTCAGTTTCTAGAAACCGTATTATGTATTAACAAATTCCATGTACTTATGGTGTTATGATAGTGATGTACACTTGAAAGTGTTATTTCCTCATTTATGCACCACAGAGACAAAGTGTGACAGTTCATCGCCTCTCCCCTTCTTAAAGATTACAGTGTGACACAAAAGATAAAAGTGAGAGGGGAGAATATGTAACATGAGTGGACTCAGGTGAGCTGTGTGCCTGAACTTCTCCCCTTTTCCCCGGCTCTGTAGAAAATGACTAAATAAATTTAAAAAGACAAATTATACAGCTTCGTTTGTTTTGTTTTTTTGTTTTTTAATCAATCATTAATCAAAATTGTATACCTAGTTTTGAAACCCTCTGGTAGAGGTCAGGTGTGGTATAGGATGAGCTCACCCCAAATCTGTAAGAAATAATATAAGTGACATCTCCTCAGAGAGTCAGAGAGCCTGCTTGTCTCACTGTCTGCCTCTATATTTGTCTGTCTATGTGTCTGTCTGCCTGCTTGTCTGGTTGACAGTCTATCTGTTTGACTGTCTGTCCCTTGGTCCGTCTGTTTGTCTAGTGCTTGCCTGTATATGGCTGGTTGACTTTCTACTTGGCTGCTTTTCTAGCTGCTTGGTTGTTGTGAGAGCGGCCTTGTCTGCCTGCATGTCTGTGGGAGTTTTTTCTCTGCGTGGTTATGATCAATCTTTCACAGTGCTACACTTCTAATCTGGTTTTGCCCAGAAAGCCCGGTATTTTGTGAGAGCCGGTTATACAGTATATGTGCTTGTATGAAGCACGAGGATCACTGTTTGTAAAGCCTCTGTCTAGTTGTAGCCTTGTTGAGGGGAATTATGCAACTTGACATATGTTGGCTTGCATGCAGAATAAGCGCAGTGAAGTGTTTTGAATGATAAGAAAAAGGCAACACTCGATGCTATCATATCCATGATTTATACCTTGTTGGGCAGCTGACAGCCGTGTGCTGCACCCCTCACACCATATAATTTTATAATCTCAATGTCCAGTCGTCAAAACATTATCCAGTGTCTTTTTTTTTTAAAGGGTTTCGAAACTGTGACGCTTCACTGTGTCAGTCCAAATTGTGGTTTAGTTAGTAGCATTAAAACTGATTCCCAAAAAGTTTGTTAAGTTACGTTTAGTTGTTAAGTTTTAGTTACTGTTTCTAAAAAGGTTTTTAATAGATGAGGGGTGTGTCTTCTCTCTGCATTAGGCAATATCACAGAAAATGCAGTGAAATGTTGGTTATTGTGAATCTTTTGGCACCAATTCACTTGATAGCTCATACTGCTTCTTAAATCCATATCACATCACATATGTGGATTGTGCTGTACACTCACACATACATACGTTCTTCCCCCTTTGATGGACAATCAAATGTTAATGTGATGTGAACAATCCTTTGATCCAAATTGATAAAGCAGTTTGTTGATTTGTACTCCAACAGTAAGTCAGTAAGTTGAGTCATAACGGCGCATGTTGTGAAAGTTTTCTTCATGACTAAGACAAAAAGTCTGTAATTGTTCCTGTCAGCATCAAATTGTTTTTCCAAAGAACCCGGCCTGTGCGTGTGGCCTTAAGCTATTAAGTTGGTGAAAGCATTGCATTCCCTAACCCCTTGTATTTGCTGAATGAGAGACACGGGAAGGAAGTGAGTGCTTGGTCTTATCTCACCGCTGCAGAAATGTTGTGTGAGGGAGCATATGTGTGTGCCCATGTGGCTGTATGCTACTGCAGTATGAATAACTCACTCACTGTACTTCAAAAACAAGTTGCATGTTACTTTATATCCTTAGCACTCTGTGTTCCCCACGTGTTCGCTAGAGCCTACCTGAACCAAATTGTCTAGGCCACATTTGCCATTCAAATTTGAGAGGAAGGGTTGAAGGTTGAAGACCTTCTAAAACACTTATGTCTTAGGACAGAAAAGGTTCTGCTGCTTTAATGTGAACCCGACGTTCTTTTAAATATTAATAATAAAGAATATTGATCCAGAAAACTAGTTTAGAGGCTGAGCCATGCCTTGCAAATCAGATGTCATGCTGCTTAGTGGGAGAGCACAGTCAACTGGGTCAGGTGACTCAGGAGAAAGACCGGGACAGGTCAGGTGGTGTGTGAGGGGAAAGAAGGGAAGTCAAGAGAGAGAGAGACGCGTGGCCTAGCGTTTTACATGCCTTGACTTTGGTCCATGCTGATAAATGAGGAAAGTCAACTGTTTAGACTTTAGACTCTGTCGCTCAGTACAAATCTGAGACATGAACTTCTATCTAGTGTTCAGTAGGACAGCAAAACTCTCGAGGTGACAAGCAGCAACACACTTGTCTGTCAAATGCAGATGAAAGAAGTATCGCTTTTCCACCTACTTTCCCTGGCCCCATTCTCTCTTTCTCCAGTTGACACTGGAGACTGTTTACATTGTCCTTAGCTGTGTTTCTAGAGTCTTTGAGGTCAGTTGAAAACAGGTTGGGCTCCTAGTCCTTGACAGTGTAAATATTCAGCAGTGTTGAGAACATATCTATGACCGCAACAGACTGCGCAATTCTGGTCTGTTGTGTTGTGTGTCTACTGATTGTATGAATGTACTGAGGCAATGATGATGATGCAGATAATCTCGAGGATGATGACGTTGGTGGTAGTGGTGGTGTTTATTGATCCATAGGAGGAAATGGAGTTGTCACACGGCACCAAAGCGATAAAAAATCAACACGGCTTATACACACAGCATTATAAACAGCTAGTTTATTGGACAATGTCCCTCCTATAATTGTTAACAATACAAGGTGTATTTTTATTTTTCTGGCTGCATATTTCACGGCAGACACGGCTTGAAAACGTCTCTTGGCCTTGAAAATGTTGTTTACAGGCTACAATGTTAACAACACACTTCTCTGCTACCTTGAACAGTAGCATGGTGAGAATTTCTCCTTTTCCCTGCATAGTAACATCTACCATTTAGTACACACTTTTACAGTACCACAAGTGAGCTCACTTTTAGCATGTGAAAAACAGACCCCTAATCCCAGACATGTTTGTGCTGTGCTCTACCCACTGAGCTGTACAGGGCGACGTAGTGCCCTTCACATGCCCCTACTGGCCAGCTGGAATGCACAGGTAGCCTGATACCCTCTGTACCGCCCCCCCCCCTCTTCCTTCCAGACGTGTGACCAAGACGACGAAGAGGTGGAGATCGCTATAGACAATGCAGCATTCATGGACGACTTCTTCTCTCAGGTGAGTATGGGCATTTGTGTGTTGTGTTGTGTCTTTTATCTGTGTGTATGTTTATGTGGGCACGTGTGGTTGTTTGCATACATTTGAGAGTTTGTCTGTGTGTGTTTCAGATTGAGGACATCAGGAACAGTATTGATAAGATCGACGAGAATGTGTCTGAAGTCAAGAAGCTCTACTCAGTCATCCTGTCTGCTCCCACTTCAGAGCAGAGTAAGACGTCATACCACTACCACCTGAAAACGTCATTCTCTCCCTATCGTTCAATCTTTCTCTAGCGGCCTCTTTCTTTCTCCCTTCTCCTTTACATTCACTTTCTCCACCCGTGTATGTTCCAGGTCATATTGTATAAGATGTCTTGTAGATTGAAGTTCTTTGGTTATAATCTCCTTTATTTTTCTCCTTTTCTCCGATACGATAAGATTGAAGACTCAATACTAGATCAAATAATAAAATGTTCAGACGGATAACCTTAACTGTCCATCTTACATGTCACTTCCTCCCTAGAAACACAGGATGACTTGGAGGCCATCACCAATGACATTAAGAAGATGGCCAACAACGCCAGAAACAAACTCAAGAGTGAGTCCAAGACACACACACACACACACACACACACACACACACACACACACACACACACAAGGACAAGTGACACAATCAATGCACATGTTCAGGCACATTTACCAGCAGAAAACACTCAAAACTTGCAAATAATACACAACAAAACAATATGATATATGCCCATGTACATATAACACACAAATATACAGCATAATTAAACAATACTAAGACATCTACATCTAAGTA
>CABFOQ010025988.1:9613-21461 GCA_900660455.1 Gephyroberyx darwinii | reverse complement strand
CCCCCCCCCCCCCAGTCAAAAACTGGATGTGCCCTATTTTGAAAAAGGCAAAAGGAAGTCACAAACCGAGGGAACCTTTTTAACTAAGTTCAGCGGCGATTCATTCCACATCTTTAGTCAGTTTGGCTGAAGTTGTATGAAGCGAGACTGCATAAGAAAGCTTTTCATAATTGTGTGAGAAGTGTGCATGTGTGGATGACCTGGGTAAAGTATGTGTGCCTTCTTGTGTATGTGAGTGAATGTGTGTTCGCAATTGCATGGGTATGAGCAAGTGTGTATGTTTGCATGCATGACCGTGTAATGTTTCAAACCTTTCAAAGTGGCTGTGTGTATGTGTGTGTGTGCGCGTGTGTGTGTGTATAGTATTTAAAAGCCCATTTTTATTTGACTGCCCAGTGATTTATGCAGTCACATTCATATTCAAAGTGCTGCTCTTTGGTCTGTGTAACCACTCAAGCATGCTGCTATCTTTCAAATGCAGCTACACTATAAAGTTTATGATTTTACTATTGAATCTCCTTCCCTGCGGCACCAACTACAGTCAGCAAAAGCCTTGTTGGAAAAATGGAATTACAGTTTTCGTGCTCTCTTGCTCTCTTGAGATTTTCTCACACAATCTCTCTTCTCTTTCTTCGTTTCAGTATCCCCCTTGTTTCTTTCCTTCTCTCTTAACTTTATCTTCTACTCTTGCCCCCTTTCTTTTTTCTCTTTTGCTCTCCATCCACCTCTCTTGAAATCGAGTCTCCAGTCCCCTTTTCAATAAAAGCAGGAATGTCTCTTTTCGCGAATAACAGATTGGAGTGGACCTCTCGTCTTTTCATCAGCAGTTCCCTTTTCAAGTCTAGAGGACTTTTCACGTTGACCCGTATGGGAAAGACAGACAGAGGCCATTCCCCCAAGCTTTTAACAAGGCTCTCCTTTCTCTCTGTCTCTTTCTCATTTGCTGTCTCTCTTTCCTCTTTCTTCCATTCTTTCTTTCATCTCGCTCGCTCATTCAGTGGCTTTTTACAATATCCACTTCTCGCCTTCTCCCAAGCTCCCCCCCCCTCTCTGTCTCTGAATAAGGGGCCGCCTTCCTCTCTTCCTTTTCTTAGTCAATGAGCGCCTTTTGTATTGGCTCTTATACCTCCAATAAAATGGGCCACACTGCAAAAAAAAAAAAATCCATCTTAACAAGTCATTATCTAACAGTCTTATTTTTCTTAAAGCAAGAGAAACAATCTCCTAAAAAAATGTGGGGGTGTGGTAATTCCACTTCAAGGCAAATTAACTTTTTTAAACTATTTTCTGGAATCAAATGTCTTTTTTTATTCTGGTGGAGTGATCTGCTTTACTCTGCCTTGTTTTAACTTAAAAATTAGATTTGAAGAGCCTTATCTCTGAATATGAGACTAAATGACTAAAGATGGATTTGCCTAGCCTCAAGCAGAGCAATTTACAACTCTACCGAGAAGACATTTGATCAGCCTCTATCAGGCTTTAAGTGACGATACACAGGTAATGTCATGAGCCAATTTTGTTGGAAATTATCTTGGTGTCAAATGATACTTTGCTAAAAAAAAATGGCTTTATGACAAATAATTGGGATTCAAATGTAAGCACAGATGGAGTTACGTACTGTAGCTCAACAATATCACCAAGCATGATCTACAATTGGAAATCAGTGAAAGAGAGAAAGATTGGAGTGAGAGAGGCAAAGAGATGTTCTGAGATACAAAACAGACAGACTATTATAATCAAATATTAGAATTAGCAAGCTAATCATTTCTCTGTTTTGATTGCAATTTATTGTAATCTGCTTTGGCAATATAATTTTTTCCAAAAGTCACGCTGATAAAGAGTCGGAGCGAGAAAGAGCTGTGCGGTTTAGCGAATCACACCCAGAGTAGCTACAAAGAGTTTTTCTTGAGAGATTTGCTGCCAAACAAAAACCCACTGTTCAGTCTCCAGAGTTGAGGAGAGCTGACTTTGAAGCAAATATTGTTTTATACTAATTCTGTGTCCCCTGGCCTGTGCTGTCATCTTTGGGACTTGCAGTACTGGGAGATATTTGGAAGGAAGGGTACACTGCCCATAGGGGCGAGAAATGGGGACATCTTCCGTTGATCAAATGATTTTATTATTGCGAATCAAAAGAGAATAATTTAACATCTGCCTTGTTCACAAATCTATCACTATCTCTCACTCTCGCTCTCACTCGCTCTCTTTCCCTCAAACTCAGTTTCTCTCTCCCTTTTGGTCTTGTTATCCTTTGTTCTGTCTCTCTCCTTCTCCTGTTATCTACATATCTTTGATTTCACAGAATATTGGGACATGCCAGGACATTACCCCGATGAAAAATGCATGTTCTGAGCTCTCATATAACGCCACATGCAGATGAGCCTGTACAGGGATTCTAACATGGCAATGCTTTTCAAAGACTGAGTTTAGACCCCAAATTAGGCTGAGTGAAGATTAAAGGGACACAGATTAAGAATGAGGCTTTTTAGCTGTCGTAGTTGAAATCCTATAAAACTGGTCGATCGCTTATAGCATCATAACTCTATGCAAAAAAAAAATCGCAGAAAGTGAGCTGTGGAAACCAATTTCATTGTTACACAAACAGCATATTTGTTGTTAACACTTCCACATTGTAGTCAATTTAGTAATCAAATCACAAGTCAACAATGAGAGCACCTACTGGCGAGATTTACACTGGAGATTAAAAAACACTCCACTGAGTTGACCTTTCTCCACACTAGCTAACACTAGCTGTGCTGTGCTAAAAGCAGTAAAACAGAGACTACTAGCTATTCAACACATAATAATCATGTGGCCAGAATATCTACTTATCTTCATCTCTCACTTTAGGAGGAAGGATCATGTCATCATCCCAGCTTCATGATGAGATGATGACACCTGGCAGAGATGTCTTCTGGAATGACAGCAGCCCGACCCAAAAAAAGCCTGGTTCATCGCCATCACCAACAAATGTAGAGTATAAGATGACGAACAGTGATCATTATGACTTGTCTCCAGTGGCTTGAATCCAGCTGAACTCTGATGACTCCTGTACAAGTAAAAAGGGAAAAGAGAATATTACAGCCTGTCACAAAATAGATGGAACTATTAAATTATTTTGAGTTACTTAGTGTTATATTTGGAGTTGTTTGGTCACCCTCAGTGCTGATCTTGCTCTGGGCAAGGTGCTATTTCAGAGAGTTTGGTTGGTACACTATCAGTGGAGTTAATTGAACATCCAGTTTTAGCCCGCTTTATTTCTCAGTTAAATTTTTTACTTTACAAGGAAAAGATGATGCAGAGATATCTAAATGAAAGGTGTATCTATCCCCATATAAAATTAGAATGGAATTAGTGTCGCGATTAATATAGTAGCCTAAGTAATGAATGTGACGCACATGGATTATAATGTTAACCGCTAGCTAGTTAGCCAAATTGACATTAAATTTATGAGAGGGGAGGGGTGAGGGGAATTATTCTGATTTCATCATCATTCCATGCCACGGACTTTTTAGTCAGATCGTGGTATGATTTAAGCATCATGTTGTATAATTTGGGATGCTCCGACACACATAAAACAAGTTTCTCCTCCATTATTTTTTTTTAATTTCGTGGCTATGATATAAAACTGCGCTGTGATTGGTTGTGCGTCGCAGAGGTCAGCGTCGTGAAGGTCAAAGTTGAATATAGTTGAACTTTGAGAGCAGCACCAGGGGGTATCCCAGCGTCTGAGGGCGGCGGCGGCGCTCGCCAAATAGGAAATGAATTGCAGCGGCAAGCGTTTTTGACGCTGATCATGTGAAGGGCGCTTAAGTATCCGTGGTGATGTGACAAAATGTAACCTGTGTACACATGTGGTTGTGTGTGTGTGTGTGTGTGTGTGTGGGGGGGGGGGGGCACCAGGGGCACCAGCCTTGCCCAGGCAGTAGGCTTCAATAAAGTAAAAGTGGGTGAATTCTTTGATGTTTATGAAAACATGCTTCAGAAGCTTAACAACATACGTCCCACCAAGCTGTGGAACATGGATGAGACAGGAGTCAGAAACGTCCAGAAAGGGAGGATGATGAGCACAGAAAGAGGATTTAATGTTTCCGCTGTGTGCACAATGAATGCTGCAGGGCAATTTGTTCCTCCGATGCTTATCTTCCCGAGAAAGAGAATGATCGAGATCCTGATGAGAGGGCCACCTCCTGGATCTGTGGGAAGTGTTTCAGATTCCGGTTGGATCGACAGCAGCCTATTTGTGGAGTGGCTCACCCAATTTGCGAAGAATGTGAATGCCAACAAGAATGATCCACACATCCTCATACATACCACTGACATAAAACCTTAGAGGCTGTTAATTGAGCAAGAGATCTTGACATAATCATGATTTCACTGCAGCCATAAAATGCAGCCCCTCGACAGGACCTTTTTCAGAAGCCTGAAGATGAGCTACAACAAAGGCTACATGTTTTATCAACATTGCTAACAGTTTTCTGTCCATCCTGCACAGAGACCACTGAACCTTCAGTGTCAAGTCTCATCCTGGCCCTCTAACCTCAGCCAATGTTACAGCAGGCAAGGCCCAGAAAAAGGAAGGCTGAGTCAGCAGCAGTGCTTACAGCCTCACCCTACTCTGCTACTCCTCTGCTCTGGAGGAGAAGGCAATGGCAAGAAAACGGTGAAAAAGCCCCAAGCAAGTAAGAAGATCCAAGGAAAGAAGAAGACCCAGACCCATGTGGATGCGGAATGTCTGTACTGCACTGAGCTGTTCTCAGTGGTGGCAAGTGGGTCAGATGTGAAAAATGTATGAAATGGGCTCACGAGGACTGCAACAATGCAACAAAGGCGGGTTTCTTGTGTGGGAGTTTAATTTTTGTTGTGTTTTGCTGGTTTAAATGGCATTTTTCAGCATTGGTGTTAATTTATTTGCTTTATGTTAAGTTTTACAGTCCTGCTGTAGCATTGGTGAACACCTGAGTGGAAGAGAGGGTCAGCAGCCATACCTCTTTGCTGTTGGCAGAATACAGAACACGATTGATGATTTCTACGTTGTCGTGGACAAACGGCTCAAACGGCTGGGTGCCTTTGAGGAATTATTTAAATCCCTGTCTTATGAGGAGTCGCTGGTCCAGGTGTACACTTTTGTGCAGACAACAGTTTACAACATTGACATTGCAGCAACAAATGAGTCTCCTAGAGTTTGTGAGCTCCGGGCAAAACTTCTCAACTAGATTTGAGATATGTTTCAGAAAACATTTAATTAGTGCTCTCAAAAAGGATTTGTGTCAAGATGGTGATGCAACAAACATGGTGGGACAGTCATCTCATGTTGATTTTCAAAGTGGCCAAGATAATTCAGAAGTTGGTCAAATAAATATTGCACAGGGCCCGCAAGCTGAATGTTTTGAGAACAATGAATCAAGTTCTTCAAAAGAAAATACAAAAAATATCTGTGCCTCCATTATTGCCAAACTTCATGGTAGTGGTATTCCAAATAGTGTTGTTTCAACAATTGTTAGTGATTTAGAGGAACTTACTGATGGACTGCACTCCCAAGTTAAGAATGATGCATTGTCTGCTGTGCCTTAAGATGACCCTGTAAGATCTGACCGCGGGCCGACGCAGCTTCGAATCCGAACCCTACCCGATTTCTATTGGGGTGCCCCAAGTAGAGACTCCCAATAGAAATAATTTTAGGAGTTAGATATGATACCAGGTGAAATAAACAAAAAGGCACTTATGATCAAGTCCCAGTGAATGACACTTTCATTTATATCCCTATTTTGGAAACATTAAAGTTCATGTGCTGCAATTCAGATATTTGTAAACTACTTGGGGAAGTTAATACAGCCAAGGCAGACACATACAAAGACTTCTGCAACAGAAGTTACTTTAGGACACATCCATTGTTCTCAAAATAACAGAATGCTTTACAGATTCAGTTATATTATGATGACTTTAAATCTGCCAACCCACTAGGTCCAAAACATGGTGTTCACAAGATAGGTGCTCTCTTTTTGTCCTCAGAAATCTGCCAAAGTTAAACTCTGCTGTAATTAATATTCATTTGGTAGCACTGTTTCATACTGAAGATGTGAAAAAATATGGCTTTGATCCTATTCTACAGCCTCTGATTAATGATATTAAAACACTGGAGAGTGTTTGCCTTGATTTACCCATCTCCACTGAAAGAGTTCATGGAACTTTATGTCAGATAACTGGAGATAACTTAGGGATGCACGCAATTCTGGGTTTCACTGAGGCCTTTAATGGATGTTACTTTTGTCGTTTGTGTTTGATTGAAAAGGTTGATGCCCAGAATGTTTACAGTGAGGATGACCCTAAGATAATCTTGCGTAGCAAAGAGCTGCTCGACATGCATTGCAATGAGTTGCAATCAGCCACACAGGTTCAAATGTCTGTGGTTTGAAGTGAAATTCAATAGTATACAGTTTTTTCATGTTTGTTGTAATTTCTCATTGGACATTATGCACAATGTTCTTGAAGGTGTGGCTTAATATGAGATGAAGTTACTGTTTGAATATCTCTCAGAAAATGTTTTGTCAAAACCTGATCTGCTCTCTAGAATTTATGCTTTTGACTATGGGTACTTGGAGCGCAAAAAATAAATAAATAAATAAATTCGCCCTACAAAAGGTGACCTTGGAGCATAGTAGCAATACTATAGGACTCAATTCCATGTGTGTCTTGTCAGAAACATTGCTTTGCTTTTTGGTGACGTAGTGCCAGAGGGAAACCAAGACTGGAACTTGTTGCTCATCTTATGCTCATCTTACTGCAAATACTTAACATCATATGTTCTCCTTCTCTTACTCTGGGTATGACAGTATCTAAAGTGAGTTGTGAGTTGTTCAAAGAGTTATATCCACATAGAAACCTGATACCAAAACACCACTTTATGGTCCACTACCCAGCTTGTGTAAGGAAAATAGGTCCCCTAATACACATGGGGCATGAGGGCATATGGGCCATTAAAATCATTAATTTTGGGCAATGTGGAGAATGGTGAGATACTGGCAGAGGTGCTGGAGGTTACTATGCAGAAAGACATCTTCTCCACCAACTGGATTAAGAGTACAGGGCAGGACTTATCATTTTGCAATGAGATTGAACATGATATGCCAGTGTTTTACAGAATAAAAAAACCTTTGGTTGACAATCTTACAACCTTTTGGTTGACAATCAATCTTGGTTATCTATTTCCTAGTGAACAAGCTTTTGGTTGACCATTTTAGTGAACATTTTCATGCCTACAAAGTATTTGAAAGTGATGAGAAAGATGTTATTATTAAAGACAGTCTTATTATTTACAAAGCTTTTGATTTACAAAGTGCTTATGGTGCGGATGAGAGCCTATATATTGTGCCTTTGTTTTCTCTGTAAATGTACCAATGAAATTGTTTTGCCCAATGCCCCTGGTGCTTGCCAGAGAGCCTTTTGAAAATAAAGGAGTTCAATGATGGTTTTGTTTCATGGAATTATTTATTGCAGCTGTCTACTGCAGGCTTGTTTTTGAGGGGGCATCTTTGCTTAGCTATTTAAACTCGTGTGAACTGGGTACACATTTAAGAGTTGACCACTAAGTGAAAAGATACATTCTTGATTTACCCTCCTGATGTATAGGTAACTTTAAAAAGTGTTGTTTTACAATACTCGGTGAGAGTAGGTACATCTACAGTGTTGAAAATTTGAACATTTTGAACATTTTCAGGTGACATAAAATAACACGGACAGTGTTTAACACTAGCAAAGTGTTAAAATACTAACACTATCAAAAGTGTAAAATTAACTCTGATGGGTGTGGACGTATATAGACTCTGGCTCAGTGTTAAATTTAACACTATCCAAGTTGAATTGACACTGACATTTTTGATGTGTACAAATCTAAGATTAGTAAATTTATTTTCTTAACAATTCTCAAACAGTGCCTATAGAAACTGCCCACAGGAATTAACCTTAGCTTTGGTTTTGAGTTTAAAATGTCATCAGACTGCCAATAGATGGATACATGCTAGTTTAGCCATCTCAGATTAGACCTGAGAACACTGGTCTCAAGAGTTCAATCATAGCAACCTCAGATTTGAATGAAGTAGTTTAATTTAAAAAAAGGCAGAAATGAAAGGCAAGTTAGCACACTGGTAATGGAAGCCTTTTCAGTGTCATGTTTCCAACACACATTAAGGTTACACATGAACATGTGTGGTAGACCAGGGCATCTGCCACGGAGAAACTGGGGGGGGGGACTACATTCCCCAGCAAGCCACAGCCAGTCGGCCATCTTGCCACGGCTGAGGCACATCACCAATCAGCCAGGTGGGAGCTGATTGGGTGACATGGACTTAAGAGTGGAATCTGCAGTCCATAGAAGGGGAGCAGACGACCCAGAGGGCAGCCAGGGAAAATCTGCTGCTGCTGAAAATCCCCCTCACAATCCTGAATTGTACAGATAAGTTTAAGTTGGCATTTGATCGAATCAACCTAGTAAAAGTATTGTTTTTGTTTGAACCCCGTGTTGAGTGTGATCTGTACTATGGGCGTGCCATCAGATTGGGTCTGTGAATCCCAGCTTTTCCCTGAGGGTGCCAGACATGTTACAGTTACAAAGTTCAGGTAAATAAACACAAAACAAGATTAAACAACTCTCACTTACTGTGAAAGGAGATGAGTACCGGCCGTCTTTGTTTACATCAGTCATCACGAAAACATCGCTGCATGGGAAATAGCAGGAAGCAGCAAATGCAGTCACTGCTTATACATGTCAGCATTGTTGGCAATGTCAATTTAATAAAAAATACACAACCAGAACCAACAACTACACTTGATGCTAAGCTATATTAGCTAGTATAATTATCTACAGCCTAGCTTTCCACCTCACCAGTTTCCCTATGCTGTCTCTGCTAACAAACATTCAATCAGACTGCTAGTTTACATGGATAATATTATGATGAATCCCTTATAAATGTCAATGATTTATCATTGACCAGATCGATTTAGCAATCAAACGCAACCACCAACTGTATTTCTATTTATGCTAAGTTAATGTTAGCTAGAGACAGGGTATGAGAAAAACATCCCTTCCAGGGTGTTTAGTGTGGTTATGAGACAAAATAGTTACACTGTGTAGGAGTGAGGAGAGTGGTCGACCATGGTGGCGAGAGTAGGTATTCAGGAAGCTGAAAGTGAAGGTAGGTGAGATGGGACACTGCTAGATTCTGCTTTTGAAGCTGCCTATTGATGAGATTGGTGTCAGCTGGGTCCCATCAGTGAGGATATGGTGCAGCTGGGGCATCTCAGCAGACAGACAGAGCAAGGTTCACCGTCTCTGTCCGTGGCGCTGAACCTTCGATAGCTGCCCGTCGCCTCTGGGGAGCTGAGCGGAGATGCCTTGAGAAGCTGCGCCATAACACTTCTTACTGGTAATAACAGGGGTTCATACAAAGAATGGCAGTTTTCTAAGTAAGTAATAGCTGCAAACGGAACAAATGCCTGTAGCTTCTGTTCATGCAAAGCTTGCAATTGCCAAATGAAGCTACCGTTAGCCATAATACTTGTTAGCAAGGACCAATCCTAACATAATGTTGGCTACAAATTGTCCTGCAACCAACTAGTCATGACATCATCAAACACAATAACGGTAGCTTCTGCTAAATTCAAAAGGTTATGCAAAATATGAGCATTTCAAAATGTTAAACCTCATCATGTTGGGTGTATTGTATTTTTGTTTTATGGCTCAGCACAAAAACACAAGACAGCACTCTAATAAGCACTATTGTATCTATGGTGAGGCAGTATAATGTGCACACTAACACTGTTAATTGAACACAGGTGAAGTAAAAAAGCACAGAGCGTTGTTTCTGCTTCATTTCAGTGTTAGCGCACAGCTCAATGAAGCACACTGAAAACATGTCAGCTAGCAACAATGAAATGCAATTATTTTTAATTTTGAAAAAAAAAAAATCCAATCCACTGAATATGTTCTGGAGAAAACATTATTGCTTGGTCATTTGAACTACATCGTCAATCCCCACAGCACAAGTAATAAATACATAAAACAATCATTCAGCAAAATTTGAGACTCAAAACATGAATTCATTGAATATGTTTCAATAGTTATGGTAATCAAATTCAGTAAATCAATGAAGTTAAAATTCATAAAATCCAGGGTGGAAATTCAGCAAAATGCAATATGATACACCATAATAAATCTTTAAATACAAATACTTAAAATGATAACATTTGTCAACATTTGGAACTCAAATATATTCATGCCACTTAATCGAAATGTTTGAATACTTGTCAAATGTCAAATTCAAGTTTAAATTCATGAAATCAAAGGGCGTCACAAACATTGGTAAGCCAAAACCAAAATCGGTTTTCACCAGAATTGGTCGGCCCTCAAGGGAAGCTTCCAACAAACAGCCAGAGATCAGTTGTCTTTATTTTTATAAAGCAAGAAAAACATTGCAACACAGACTAGGAGCCGAGGGTCCCAAAAGAGATCTGGGACTCACCCAGAGGGAGGGGGAAGGCTCATAAAAATTCATACACAGAGGGAGACTGATAGAGGAAAAACCGACAGACACATAGACTTCCATCTTTTAGAAGAGCTTCTTATTGCAGCATTTTACAGATAGAAAGAGAAAACAAGAGAGATTCAGACAGACAGACAGACATTGAAACTAGATTTTTTTTAGAAGCACTTCTGAGTGTAGATTTAAACTAACAAAGAGAGAAACATGAAGGAAAAAAGGACAGAAAGTTTTGAAACAGCTTCTGCCTGTAGCATCATATAAAGAGACAGAGAATGAGAGGAAAAACACTGCGACAGAAACAAATAAAATCTCAGAACCTTCTGAACAGCCTGTCTGTAGTTATATAGTGGGAGAACGAGAAAGGAAAAACATACAGAAGGAGAAAACAGAAATACAGAGAGAACACACTCGGTTCTTTTTGAAGAGGTTTAGCAGCCTCGCAGTTTAAAGCCCTATTCACACAGGAAGTAATAATACCTGGGGACATCCGGTGATTTGTAATAAATATAGATATCATTGGTGGTTTCAGTTCTGTTTAAATCTGTCTGTAATTTGTAAATATTCCAGCGTAAATTACCTACTGTATTTTTGTGAAGTCCCCTGATAATCCTGGGCGAATCAAACTCTCCGTAATTTCAGCTCTAATTTGTGTTTGTTGCGTGATTTCTATCTTTGTCCTGTCATAACAAACTGAGGCAGTAACGGATTCTACAGATGAAAGTTTTGAAAACATTTTTGATGCAAACTTCAAGTTGCACTTTGCTAAATCAGAAAGTGAGAAACTGTAAAATCTATTTCAAAAATCTGTTTTGTGTTCCTGTCAGTGTGTGCATTTTCTGTTTGTGTGTGGGTCCTTATGCAACATTAATTCACATGCAGTGTGGACACGCGTATGTGTGTAATAAGAGTTTGAGATGGGTGAAGTTGTGTCATTGACCAAAAATGACTGGCCTTGTCATGGTCAGTCTCAGGCCACCTAGCACACGCACACACACACACACACACACAAACATATGCAAACATGCATGTATGCACATATAAATGCATGCGGACCAATGCACATACACTCATTACACATGCACATTAGCAGAAATACACAGATAAAAGTACGCATGCATACATATTCACTCGCATGCACACCCATTCTCTTACACACACACACACACACACACACACTGTGTGATTGCTGATTATCACCTGCCAGCAACTACTGGTCTCTCACACATACAAACACACATACACACTGGCTCTACACCATCTTCTTGTTTCCAGGTTTTAGTGTGTAGTTCAATTTTGTTCTCAATTAGGGA
>CABFOQ010025987.1:0-19774 GCA_900660455.1 Gephyroberyx darwinii | reverse complement strand
AACATGCTGTTTGTCCAGGGGGTCAAATACTTATTTTTCCTCATCAGATGGTTATCAATTTTTATAAATTCATATGATGTGATTTTCTGGAATTTTCTTTGGGATTCCGTCTCTCACTGTTAGAATGTACATATGATTAAAATTATAGATCGTTGCATTCTTTGTAAGTGGGCAAACCTGCAAAATCAGCAAGGGGTCAAATACTTATTTCCCCCACTGTATATATATATATATATGTAGGCACTTGTGTCCTGGGGAGGGGGGTGATTGGCTCGGAGGAGCTCCCTGAATGAATGATAGTTACTAGTTATGTCAATTATGATTCAAACCAGGTACAATCATGAGCCTATAGGCCTAAGCAAAATATGCCTTACCTGTTTGAAGTATGTTTTGATTTTCAGCTGCTTCCAAGTGCGCTTTGTGCCCGTGGGAATGAAAATAAAATTGTATTTTTCACCACTTTTTCACATGTAATATTATAAGAAAGTGTAGTTAAATGTTAAATGAATACACTACTGCATTCAAACTTACGCATTGACCCAGGCAGCAATTCTCTCCCACGCCAATTCTCTCTCCTTTGCCACTGCAGCTGTGTTGCTTTTCTTTTTGAAAATGTGTTCATACTCGTATTAAGCACGTATTAACACTTCTAACGTAAAGTAGGACAACCTTTTTTTCTCGCCGGTTGCCATGGTGAATCGTAGTATCGGACCTCCATTGATGATGGCTTTTTGTTGTCATCAGGCACGCGCTTAACTCAGGGTTAACATACTCAGAGTTGATTGAACTAACTCAGATCAGCTTTTCTGGAACCGAAAACTCAGAGTTTCCTATCTCAGGGTAAATCAACTCAGAGTTCAGGGTTAGACTCAGTTTGTTGAACCTGCTTTCTGGAACGGACCCCAGATCTCTTCAAGGAATACAAAGCCCAACAGGTGTGATAAGATAAGATATACTGAAGGGTTATGCATCCACTGAGTGATATTGTACACAGAGTGCTTGCACACAATTCAGACACCTTCCCCTAGAGCAGGGCTGTCCAATCATGTGCCATGGAGGGCCGAGTGTATGCAGGTTTTCATTCCAACTGAGACTACACCACGTGATTTCACTGATTAGTCCCTCCTCTCTGGTTGAGGGTGTGATAACCGGTCAAATCAGCTAAAGTTTCTTTAGTACAAAAATTACAGAAACGTTCCATTTCATCAGTGTCACAAAATTGCCCTGTTTCTATGTACAGAGGCAAGATACCTGAAAACAGTTGAACACATACAGAACCCTTTTCCCTTTCAACAATGACAACCGGGCATAACTTTGACAGAAAAAAATCCTCGTTTAAAAAGGCAGATTTAACAAATAACACACAGAATATGTACTTTTCCATGTCTTTATTGAAAATATTGTTCAAGCATTAACAGCCTAAGCGGGAAAAACTATGTGAACCTCTAGGACAGGGCCATTCAACCATGTGCCATGGAGGGCCCAGAGGCTGCATGTATGTGTATCATGTATGTGTGTATGGTGTGTGTGCAAGTGTTATTGTCAGCAGTTCAGTAGCCTGATGGCTTGTGGGTAAAAGCTGTCTCTGAACCTGCTGGTTCGGGTCCGGATGCTCCTGTACCGTCTGGTAGGGTAGGGTACGGTAGGAGCGTGAAAAGTCTGTGGCTGGGATGGCTGGGGTCCGAGAGGATCCGCTGGGCCTTCCTCCTGCAGCGTTGGCTGTAGAGGTCCTCAAACACCACCTCCCTTGCCTTTGCCTGACTCCATTGTTCTGTTCCAGCGATGAATGGAGAGGTCCCCAGGTAGAATGGCCGAGTCAGGGACCGAGGGATCCAGCCACGTCTCCATGAAAACAAAGACGTTACAGTTCTTAATGTCCCGATGGAAGGCCAGTCTGGCTCTTAGTTCATCCAGCTTATTATCCAGAGATTAGACATTCGCTAGGAGAACGCTAGGAAGCGGGGGACAGTGTTGTCCTCCTCAGCCTGACCAGGACCCCAGCTCTTTTCCCTCTTTTCCTCCGACGGCGCTTCTGCCCAGGTAGCCAAGGTAAGTTAACTCCAAACAAAGGAGTGTCTGTCCGTGTACTTCCAGATTGCGAATTAAATCTAATGTCCAGAAGAGTCTGTCTGTCGTACTTTATAAGCGTGTTACAGGTTGTGAAAAAGCTAGAAAATAACATTAAAAGAAAAACGCAAAGTTGAGGAGGACCCCGAGCGACGGCAGCCATCCTCACTAGCGCCATCTTGTGTGTCTTGTGTGTCTTGAGTGGACGTCCAGTAAAGATCCAGATCCAGTAAAGATCACAGCAAGAGCATGCTGCATAATGGTCAAGGAGGAAACAAAGAACCCTACCATCTGTGTCCACAATAAGGAAAACACCAAACAAGAGTGCTGTTCAGGGGAGAATACCAACGAGGAAACTACTGCTCTCCACAAAAAAACATTGCTGCCTCTCTCAAGTTTGCCAAAGACCACCTGGATGTTCCACAAAGCTACTGGAACAATGTTCTGTGGACAGATGAGACAAAAATTGGGGGTTTTTTGCAAAAAGGCACAGCACTATGTTTGGAGGAGAAAAAACAGTGAATACCAAAAGCAAAACCTCATCCCAACTGTGAAGCAGGGTGGAGGGAGCACCAGCATCATGATTTGATGCACAAGTCATTACTTGCTTGCTGAGGTAATCACTAACCAGGTTTCTCACCTATATTTAAGGGAGTGCCACACAAACTCCTCTCTACCTTTTAGCTGGTGACCCTTTAGCATATCTAATTCCCAAACTCAGGTTTAAGCTTATGTTAGCTAGATAATTTGAACATATATAAGCCACCCGATGAAATCACACCAAGAGCAGAAATGAGCACACAGTTTGTAAGAGAAACGGAGAGCATTTAGAAGGGAACGTGTTTTTAGAGATCAACAAGATCCTTTAGGGCGCTCGAATAATTATCTTTATGAGCGCTACCGATTTTACCTCTAAAAAACATGAAATTAGGAAATAAAAATCCTTTATTTCAGTTAAGCATTTCAACATTTTACACGAAGCTGAGAAAGAAAGTTTAAATTATTCATTTGAACAGTCTGCTGATTTTTACTTGCCACAGGCCAAGACCTCAAGCTCTTCAGGAAATGTGCAACTTCCCTATTTTACAGAACAAACACATGACGGTGGTTGTGAAACCGCCTTGAATAGACTTGCACTGCATGTGCGCTTCCTGCTTCAGTCGGCCAGAACACCTCAGACTATTCTCTGCTCTCAACACTGTTTTATACCGATCTTAAAACAAAAAATATTGTAATCACCCATGCAGCGAGACAGGAAGATAACCTTTTCTTGGCCTACACCAAAACCTTATTATTCAAGACCTTTTGAATTTTTGCATTGTCATCATTGTTTTGTATCGTCAGTACAGAACTTATGAGTGGAACTGCCCACAACTGTTTCAATTTCCTTTTCAATGATGCTTCAAGTGCATACCTGCATCTAAGTTAAGAATGGTATGTTGATGAAATATATTTCAGTCTACAATCTGAGATGAATCAACTCGTAGTGGCTCAATCTAGTCATAGTCATATTTTCTTTAATCATCCATGTAAAAGAAAAAATAATTCTAAATTTTAAAAAAAAATAAGGGATTACTGCTCTTTTGTGTTGAGAAAATACTCTAGTTGATTTTAAGGGGGCTAATCCTAATTAATGCCTTTCTGTCTATTCAGAGTTGAGGCAGAGAGGTAAGCCAATCCTCTACAGGCCTGTATGAGGAAGTAACACAGAAGCTTTCCTGTATGTTGACACACAACAACACCAAGTTGACTAGCCTCCTCAGGGAAACCAGGCATCCCAAATACAAAAGTTAGTCAAAAGCCATAAAGTTCCACAATCTTATCATTTAATTTCCACAGCTTTTGTTCCTTTGCTACTGCTGTTTGAGTGTCTTTTACACAGAGGTCAGCTTTGTGCCTTTAGGATATTACCCATCTGCTATAATGACGGATTAAGCTACCATCGGTCCACGCTAACCTCTGCTCCCAATTTACACACAGAAAATATCACGTGAGCAGAAATTTAAAGTCATAAATCACCATGCTCTCGAAAGACAAGACACATTAGAATTTCAGCATGAGTGAACTGGCTTTTAAATCAAGAGCCACTGCAGCTGATTCACAACTCTGATGCTATTAATACCGTTTAGACTCGTGGGCCTTGCGAATAGGGCTACCAGGCTCTTCTTTTCAATTACTGGAGGTACTTGGTGGAGGGTCTCATCCTGTAGATTGCCTGTACCTTAAGCAATAGGAGTGTGTCATTCATCATGACAAACAATAGTGATGGGTAACCTTGGAACAGCATGCCAGTACAACTAGTTCAGCACAAATGTTTTTTGTCTATAGGCCATTGTAGGGGGAAACAAACTTTGCGTCAGTGTCATATTACACTGGAGACTGCAATCGCACAAACTTGTCTGTATCATTTACATTGAACACACACACCAATCAACATAAACACACTCTGACCAACATTACAGGCAGTGCCAACCCTGGGTCGGACAGATATATATATGGCCAGAAATACAGACATGTCTTTGTAGGATGTGGAGAAGATGAAGTCTAGACAGCAATGTTTCCTCTGATAAAGAGAACAGTATTAAATACTGCTAGGAACAATACTGTCTTATCCAGAAAGACGTGCGGGTCCACCAAGCAATGGCTGCGCTTCGACAACACCTCATTTAAAATTAGCATATTTATTGTGACAACTGCACGCCTGAAGGAGAGGATCCTGACACCAGTGCTAATTTGTGCGAGGCGGGGTGGCTGTCAGAAGGCTTCCAGCGAGTCCACATGGAAGACCAGCAGGGATATTACCGGTGCCAGAGCATTTGACTCTTTTCCATGTAAGACCAGACCCTTAACTGGCAAAAGGTTTGTGTACAGCGTGTGTTTCGAAAGGTATGCACAATACCTTACAAAATGCATTGTTCAATTATTAGAGTGAAAATTATGTTGCTTTAGTAACATCAATTAGTCCTGAATTCAGCGAGGATTCAGCTTTGTGATGTGTTTTTGGTGCAAAGGTCTTTCAAAATGGGCCACATTTTGGGGCAATGTAGATGGGGAATGTTGCCTTTCATCAATAGGCTAATGGGACAAAATTTAAGTGGATAGTGTAATGATTATAAAGAATAAATGTCAAATGAAAAGAACTCTGTCACTCTGGACTGTTGGCAAAATTGTCCGTCTAAATTGCCCCACCTGTTGTCTAGGTTAGTTTTGATACTGAAGCAGTCCAGGCCTATAGATAGCCGAGGCAGGCCTAATGTTGCACGGTCTAAATTATTCACAACATCATGTAACTTAATAAAGCTTTACCTTTTTGATCCTTTAGAGTACGTGAATGTGAACGTGGCATCAGTGTATCTGAAATCTGGAATGAAGAGAGACAAAATTGACCTGGTCAGGTAAAAATGAAGAGAAGAAGTTTGGAATGGAGGACAAGACCGCAGGAAGTCCTCAACAAGTGTAGTTTCCATGGCAACATCAAATAAGGCCTATGTAAAGGAGGCAGATTGCTGAAGACATGACAACACACATCATACATTATGCTGGAGATTTGGGTTTCAAAAGCATTGGCAGCAGGATGACTAAAAAGCTGTGTGCGGGCCTATAATGTAGCTCTTAGCTCAAGCTTTGTTTTAAAGGTCAGAATCAGCAGCATAGCTAATAAATGTGATTTCATTTAGGCTTAACACCCACAGAAATTCACCTAGGAATATTTCATTTTAACCTAAGTCTATAGTGTATACGGGGTGTTATCCAGGCTTGTAGACTCGGGTTGTTAACCTGTGTCATAAAGCACCGTCGGGCCTAATGACATATCGGTAGGAAAATGCTCGTGCTGGTTGTAGAAACTCACCAGAGAAAAGGCAGTTTTTCTCTGCCTTGCACCTTTCAATAACGATGTCGACGTCGTTTTGTATTCTCTCCTGCCTTGAACACATCCCCATCAAATAAAACCCACTGGAATAGCCGCTTCTTCTGCTTCTTCCTCTCCCCTCCGCTTTTCAGGCAACAGAGTATAATCCTATAGAGATGATGTGTTAATGGAGGGTGGTCGCTATCAACTGTGTGTGTGTGTCCGCTTCAGGACGCTATCATCTCGGATGAAGGTGGGTCTGCCGCTCGTTAGCTTCCCTCCAGCCTCGTCTGCTCAACAATGGCGATGGGTCGCTCTTAAAGAGAAAACATCCTGTGTGACTCGAAAACACACCTACCGCTAACCAGCCGCTGCTAGGAATAAAGTCGATATGTCACCTCAGTGCTGGAAGAGAAAATGAATGTAAAGTGTGAGCTGGGACATTACATCACGGTCATCCTCTGATTTTCCACCAGTTACCAGCCAGTGACAGTTGGAAACATAAAGATGGGTAAACTATGACCCCCAGTACGTAATCATCATAAGACAAACAGCAACCAATGGAAACACAAATCATATATTTTCATTAAAGCGCAAATGCATATAAATATCCTATCTTTATATATAGGCTACATTATATAGTACTTTATCGTGGATTCCTGCAGTAATTAAAAAGGTGGGTTAAAAACATCAGCTATATTTTGGTATAAAAGCATGTTCTGTTCCACTTATAAGACCACATCCTCATATAACTTCAGTTCAATACTACCTACTGTGATGATGAATTAAGATTGTCAGCCTAAAAAGGTGGCTAAACTCTATTATGTAAATTTTAAAAAACTGAGTAAACTGGTAAACTGAGTTGAGGTACATTCCATTACATCCCCTTATATTATTACATATAAGTCCATACAGATTTATGGAATCCATACTTTCTGTACAATATAACTGTTTAATATTTAATATAACTGCTTTATTCTTATTCATATTCCATTTTCCTTTGCTGTATCCTGTTATTATTTGATGCTGCAATGATCCAATGTGCCCACGGTGTGGCACGGTGGCGCAGTGCTGGTCCTGGATTCGATTCCCGCCTGAGGCGCTGTTGACTCTGGGGTGCCCAGGTGGGTTATCTCCCTGGCCTTTCTGTGTGGAGTTTGCATGTTCTCCCCGTGTTCGCATGGGGTCCTCTTCCACAATAAGGACCCCAACTGAAAAACATGCAAGAAGATCGCCATCTCCAGTCCTGTCCCTTACCACGACGTGGACGTAACACCTGGAGCCGTTGGTCCCCGGGCACCGTAGAGGGCTGCCCACTGCTCCTGGCTGCCCCTGGAGGTGCACCATAAAAAATGGGAAAAAAGCAGAGGACTAATTTCCGCAGCCACCCTCCCTGCATGTGTGTGTTTGGCGGCCACCACCTCCTGCATGCTTTGTGTGTGTGTGACATTACGTGGATAAATAAAGCGTGTTCTGTGTGTGTGTTCTTCATGGATCCTTGGAACCTTCATCAAATCTAATCTAAATATAGATAAATATAGTAATATCAGTCTAAAAAGGTGGGTAAACTACTTTCAGGGGGATTTATCCTCCACTACTTGGTTACATTGCTACAGTGCTTGTTTGAGTTCTAACTAACTAATTGCATTCTGTTAACTGAGTGAGTGAGCTACAAACTGCCAAATTAGTGTCACTGAGGCTCCCCCTGATGGGTGATAATACCCATCTTGTCATTATTATCCTTTAAATGTTAAAATTCCTCAACACAGAATCACTGTGTTAAGCCCCCACAAAATCCCAATGCACTAAGATTAGTATGCCATGATTATCACACTGATACACAAATTAAGTTATAGATTGGTTAAGCCTAATGAGGAAATGGAAATGTAGGAGGTGGACAAAATAATGGAAACACCTCATAAGAAAGGACTTTAAAATGTCTTTTCCTGCAGCATTTTTTCCCATCAATATTTCACTATTTAAGTGTGATGCCTTGGTATAAATTACTGCTAACAAATGACATGACGGTCGAGGCAATTGGTAGCCTCTTGTCATTTTCCGACTGCAGGAACTATCCAGCGACTTAGTGCTTGGTACTTAGTTCCAGGAACTTTGACCTTTCCCACCAGGGGAACTAGGCCTGAAAATGTTCCACTCGGATAGTTCCTGGCTCCAAAAAAATTTCCTGCTAGCAAGGTAGTATTTTCGGGGGGACCAAGAACCATTGGGGTGGAGTTGCAGTACTGAACAACGCTAATTGGTCAATACAAGCTACGCAAAAATCGCCAAGTCCGCCAACTGCCATTTTTATCTTATCTTGTTCAATCTCTGCTTCAACTTTGGCGCGTCTCATTTCCAAAAAACAATTCTAATATCATGTTCATACCAAAGCAGTGTTGGAGCAAATTGTAGAATTTTAAGTTTCACTTTCATTTTCACACGGGAGGCTCTGTTGGACTGAGTGCCGTGCTACTAATCTGTCTCATTCAAGGGGATGTGCCTGCGGTGTGTTTACAAGAAACAGCCGGCAAGATCAGTCTCTGGTGTGACAGAGCATAACAAGCTGCACACCTCAGGTGCAGCGTTAGAGAATGATTTAGATCAATTTCTATACATTGACCAATTTTTTGTTTTGTGGCGGATCAACACCATACTGGGGTAATTTCAGCCCGACGGCCTTCAACTTCGCTTTTATCCAAAGCAACTTACAATAAGTGCATTCAACATAGGTAGGCAATTTTATTTAAACAAATGAGAAATAAGCGAAGACAAATAAGCAAGTGCTAAGAGGAAGGGTCAGGGTAGTGTGTCTTGTAGAGGTGGGTTTTTTCACCCTGCAGTGAAAGATGGGCAGCGACTCTGCTGTCCTAACATCAGTGGGGAGTTCATTCCACCACTGTGGGGCCAGGACAGAGAAGAGCCGTGACCGTGTAGATCAGCCGCAAGGGCCCTCTGTACAACTAGCATTGTCACCACAGCATTGTCAATGGTGATGGCCAGGTCTTGGTGCGGACAACCCTTCTCCGGGAGGACCACTAGCTCAGTCTTGTCCAGGTTGAGCTTCAGGTGGTGCATCGATATCCACTCCGAGATGTGGATGTGCGTGGAGGCATGCAACAATGCGTGTGTCAGAGGGGGAAATGACAAGATCAACTGCGTGCCATCGGCATAGCAGTGGAGAGGAGGCCCAAGACAGAGGAGAGAGCGAGTTCGGTCGAGAGTTTGTGGTTGGTGCGTGGAGGGAAGGAGGATCGGATATATAACCTTTTTGTCAAAGTTAGCAAAATCGTCAGGGAGGAGTGGGTTGGGGTTGGAAGAGAATATTTTAGGGTTGGAAGCAGAAGTTTGAATTGTAGTGTAGAAGAAAGCAGCTTTAATAGCAGAAAAAGGAGGAAAAAGTGGAAAGGAGAGATTGGAAGTCAAGGTCCTCTGGGAGTTTGCCTTTTCTCCATTTGCACTCAGTCCCTCTCAAGCGCCGTTTCTCAGTACGCACTCAGTCCGACAACCAAGGGGCAGGTGGAGTTGGGTGTGCAGGCCTGGAGGTGAGGGGACAGATTGTCCAAAGAAGAGGACAGAGAAGATCAGTGGCAGTATCATGGAATAGGAGAGAGAAGGATTCAGGCTGTTGATTGGTTTGCGAGAATGGTTGGTATTCCTGATGAGGGAGACAGGAGCATGATCACTAATGGTAATGGGATGTATTAGTATTGAAGTCTGACTTGAAGTCACCTGTTGCCTTCGTTTTCAACAGCTGGCACTTTCAAAACAATAGTGGTTTAAGACTGCTTCCACTGATTGCTAAATGTCTGCCAGGACTGCAGGCCACTCCCAGACAATTAACAAGTCAATTGGCCTAGCTCAGCTGAAACTACCTCCAATTACAGGTATGACACAAACAGAACCTGGGTTTACTTGTCTTGACACTAGGCTAGTTAATAAATACACTAAAGCAAAACAGCTAAAACAACAAGATATAAGGACAAATAACAGTTAGGCCTGAAGTTGTGGCTACAAAGACAAACTGACCAACTAGCAGCTAACAATAGACTATTGAATAAAGCACTAGTACTGAAGCAGTCTAAGTACAGCTAATAGCAACTTGATAAGCAAGCTTATTCTAGATAAGTCAAGCAGTTCAGAATCCCTCCAGAAGTTAAAGGGGAATTCCGGTATTTTTAAACCTGTGTACAAATTTGTCATTTACACCCCGTAAATTTTTGTACCTATTTTGCAGTATGAATGACAAATTTGTACACATAGAGCCCAGGTTTAAAAATACCGGAATTCCCCTTTAAATACAAACTTTGACCTGTTTGTTCAGAGGCAGCAGTCTCCTAGGGAAGGCTGGAGATGGCGAGGCGGCGTGATAGACAGGGGAAGCGAGGATGGGTGAGTAGCAGGCAGGCTAGCTGGGTTCCTGGAGCACGGGAGACAGGCCAGGCATTAAGGGTAGCAAACACGGGGAAACAAGCATAGGCAATATCAAAAACGAAGCAAGGCTGGAGAGTCGCTACCACTGACGCAGAAGCAACAATCTGGCGATGGGAGGAAAGCCGGGGTTGATATACAGGAGAGTTGATGAATTGATGGAAACCAGGTATGTAGGTTGAGGAGCTGATGAGCAAGTAACAGGAAGGAGTGTATGACCCAGGGAGGCGGCAGGACAGGAGCACCCATACACGCCCACACATACATAAACACAGAGAGGGACAAGACCGGGAACGTGGAACACGGGATGAAAGGGAAACACAGGAAACATAAGGGGAGACAAGGGCACGGCTAACAAACATTCTGTTACATATGCTTGATGTTTATCAGTTGTAAAAGGGAGAAAGGCTAGTCTGTTTTATTAACAGGACAGATCAGGTGCGCTAGGTAGGAGAACAGGCTCTGCTGGCGTTTGCTGAGTTGCCTTGAAACTCTGGAAGTTCATGACATCCGTCGATCAACAGAGGACCTAGTTGATTAGTGTGCTTGCTGTAGGTGAGCATTCTCTCACTAGTTTTTCTAGTTGTTTTTTGTTTTTTGTTTTTTAAATTTTTTTTAATGAATTTTATGGGAAATAATCCTGAGATCAGTTTTGTTGATACATTTCTCTCTTGGGGACAAGTGACTCAAGCTGGCTATTATCACTGTATTATCATTAGGCAATGAAGGATTTTTTTTACAGTTTATGGGCTGACTTCCAAAACACTTCATGAAAACAAGCATATCTAATTACCCAGTCCATTTACTGCTGCTCCAAAAACTTAACGTTTCAACATTTATGGAGGTAATATATAGGAAAGGAAAGTTTAATTTGGTCACTAAAGAGTATTGTTTCAAACAGCCACCCACATGCCTCTGGTGACTGATTCTTCTCCATAATATTATGGATTTTAAAACACAGAGAACTCCTTCTACTCACCACTAAATCCCATTGCTATGGAACAAACATCATATAATTTGATCGATGACCAGTGCCGAAGTGCCCTTGAGCAATGCACTTAAACAAACCCTAACTGCTCCAGTTCAGCTGTTCAGTGGCCACCAGTAGAAGGATGGTGTTATACTGGGCAGCTCCAAGTGTGGATGTCTCTAATCGTATCACTGTGAATGGAGGTATTGCAATCCTAAAAAGTGACAAGGTTAATGATAAACAGCTGACAGGAAGCCATTTATGATTTGTGACTTTGGAATCTCCACATCCAAGGCCTAGAAGGACATTTGAATTCCAAGTTGAAGTGCTTAGTCACAAAAAGCAGTGTGAATATTGAATGCATTTTTAAACAAGCAAGACACATGGCATCACTGAATTAAACATAACTACATGCTTTAATAATATAGAAATGTGTACACACAGCTAGACTGCAATACTGGTAATACTGGAAATGTGTTAAAAGTAACAAAGTTTTATATCTGTATCATATGGTGCACCTATGATTCTGGAAGTCCAACTCCAAGAAAAAAAAATACAATTTGATAAAAAATATACCCTGGAAAATGAAAATTACACAGTCCAACCTGAATCATCTATTAGCTTTTCCATCATTCAAAGACAGCAACTAAACGGCATGTTAATTAGTGTCAAACTTAAATAAAATCATAGATATGTATCTGAATCTCAGATCACCTTGCTGTGCAACTAAATATTTTTCATTGCAGCAAAATATTCCATTCAACATATGTCTCCAATGGCTTACTATTGTGCTTAATACGACAAAAGGTATTGAGCTCATGTACACAAATACATTAAATCAGTCATATCATTTAACAGAACGCTAGACTATTTAAATGAAAAAAAGATGCAAACAGAGAGACATTCGTTCCCCTTGTCTTAAATGCACATCACAAACAAAAATGATACAACTCAGGCAGTCACATGTACACAACAGGAAATAGTATTTACAATTAGCATTAGAAATCTGTGCTTCATATTGTAAGAACTGTTTATATTGTAATCATTCCTGAAATAAAACTTTATTAGTATTCCTTTAGACAGAATAACATGCAATTTAATGCATCCTGTCCATAGTTCTCTGCAGAAAACACACTGTTTTGGAGGGATGCTGGTTTAGTGTTTCTTATCAAGTGACTTCTGAAGTGGGCACTATAACTGCTCATTTAATTTACTTGAATAAATAAGACTTATGGCAGGTATTATACAGCAAACTAACTCACAAATTAAACAAAACTGACCAATGAGAATGACCTGTGTAGTATAGCAGATTAAACACATTAAAAGTAGTGTCAAATAGATGGAGGTATTACAGTAGGAAACAAGGATGCTACCACTAAGTTGATAAAAAAAAAAAAAGGGCAAACTTTGAGCAACAAATTATTTCAAAATAATAATTAAAAAGACACTTAAACGTGTTCATACAAGGCTCTGAAGTAATCAAGGGAGAAATCAAAAGTGAAAGTAACCAGAGCCTTGTGTGAAGGCAGATAGTATGGTACAAAAATGTTGAAATGTTGATTCTTTCCATATTCAGTTCCTCATTACAAAAGTCACTTGTACAGTTCACACAATAACATTTGACTTGTGACTAACCTGTTGACTAATGTGCCTCTATACCTCTTTGTGATGAAAAGAAAGCCATAGCAGAATTATTACACTTCTGTACACTCCATTTTGAATTGTGTTAGACAACATTATAAGAGTTTGTAGTGCACTATTTAAAACAGTGGTTGATGATGATATTGTGATAACACAGTGACTAATGTAGGCGTTCGAACAAATATGGTTAGATTTAAAACGACTCAGTTATGTCTCTCTCAGACTTCTGAGCAACATCAATTCGTACATTTCAAGTACAATGAAACTACAGTAACTGTAGTGCTATCTGAAACATTAAAACATCTTTCTGAGTCAAACAGAATGCCAGAATATGGCCATCAGACCGTCACAGGTGTGTGAAGTTAGCTAGTCCGTAGCTAAAACATAAATCAAGTATTGACAGACACACTAACATGATGGAATGAGGGATGAAATGTTTGAAAGGCAGGCGAGGGCTTCAAATTATTCAGAAAACAGTCACATTTCAAGAGTTTAAGAGTCAATAAATGTAGAGCCTAGTACTTTATTAAACTACTATTTTCCACAGTACATTCGGTACCTAGCAAGATAGCATCAAGGGTACCACCACAAGAGCAGACCATCGATCTTTTTGCATGTTGGCTTTATTTAAAAAAGGAATGACTGACGACAGCATGATTGTCTTAAGTGTTCCAGAGGAATCTAAAGTACAAAAGCAGCAGTTAGGCTACCCTTTCCATGTGATCACAACCATAATTCTGAATTGTACACCATGACAGCAGTGCCTCAAATCCCACCCAAGTTATTTATAAGTAAAAACACCAAAATCTCAAGTGGACCACAGGAGAAAATATAGAAAAAGTGGAAAAATGCTAGTTGTCCTTATCTCCAAACTCTTCCATGATCTGGCTTTGGTGTGCTGTGTGACATTGCTCCTTCTCTGGAAGCTTCCATGTCCTAATTCGTCACACTGAGGTCCTGGGCTTGCGGATGAGGAGGTGGACAGCCCCTTCATTAGCGGCTTTGATTATGTTCCAGGCGTCATAGTGCATGAGGCCCTCCAGAGAGCGCCCATTGATAGCCAGGACCTCATCCCCTACATCGATGACCCTCGACAGCTCTGCAGCACCTCCTGTTGTAGAACAGCAAAGAGATGTAGTTCTAAACTATACAATATGCATATTTCTTACTTTGAAGACTACATGGCATTTTTACTATTCATTTTACCTTTACTATGATTAATTTCAAAATGTTGCTTTGCCTGAGATGGCCTCTTCATATCATATAAGGCCTAGCACGTTGTGAATACTGATTAAGTTTAACATTAAAGAAGCAGTCATACTCCACTGTAATTTCATCTTTTAAAAGACAGCCCTGGTAATGTGCTTGTAGAGTCCTTATTGTTCAATCCGAAGGAAAGAGTAGGAGAGTAGAAGCATCCCTGTGGCAGTGGGGGGAGGGTGTAGGTGAGGCGTAGGCTGGATCCTGGAGAGTTGAGTCAGTGGACTGATTCTCCCTGGATCCAGCACTGGCTGCTGCCAATTAAGGCTGATTGCAGCCAGACCCGTTTAACCAGTGTGTGCATGTGTGAACGGAGGTGATTGGTGACTGAGTTCGACAGAAGATCGGGAAGATCAAGTCGGATTATGGAGCGCAGAGAGAGAGAGAGTCCAGCAGTGGCGACCAACCGAGGTCCACTGAGATTGCAGCTAGGCCCGGGTGCAATCAGCCTTAATTAGCCGCAGCCAGTGCTGGATCAGTGAGAATCAGTCCACTGACTCAACTCTCCTGGATCCAGCCTACACCTCACCCACACCCCACTGCCACAATCCCCAATTAAAAAGCATTGGTCTCTTCAGGCCAATTAGATCCAGCAGTCACTGCTCTCTTTACTTCATTCAGGAACGGACTGATCCTACTGGCTGGCTGATGGCGCCCTCCAGAGGTCAGCATCAAACCCTGCTGGTGAATCCATATCAGCCCCTTCTCTCTCTTATTCAGTCAGTCCAATCACTCCATTTAGCCACCTATTTCTCTACACTCCATGCTTCTTTCCTTTGTACAACTACTGAGAAGCATGCAGCATGTGGATGCATGGATGTCTATGACTCCCTTTGAGATATTACCTTAGAATAGGAGTGATGATATAAGGCCAATTTGCTTGCCTCTCAAGCCATTGTGAACATAATATTGCAATGTGCACTGACTGGTGATCCTAGATAAGTAATTAGCTTTATTCATACTGGCTCAGCTTTCTAGGAAAGGTAAATACAAAAGGTCACCTTTAAAGATGCGTTTGACATTAAGGGGCCTGTCGCCATGGGCTGAGGCTTTGCCCCCCTCCAGACTGAAGCCCAGGCCAGCAGAAGTCTTGTGAAGCGCCACTGTTAAAGCACCGTCTGGATCTACCTCCACCACTGAAAAAGATAAAACAGCACCCAGAATAATTAAGGTAGAATAGCATAAGTGATACGCTTTGTTTGTGATTTGATAATTGCCTAGGTATGAAAGAATCAGAATCAAATTTATTGGCCAAGTGCATTCGCACATACAAGGAATTTGACTCGGTGACGTTGGTGCATTAAAAAACAGACAGGCACAGCAATCAAATAAAGAAACTCAAACAGTCAAACAATGTATACATATATACAATGAAAGAAATTGGGGGGGGCACTGCCATGGGGAAGAAGCTGTTTAAGTGCTGGGAGGTTTTAGTCTTGACTGACTTGACTGCCAGGGGGAGGGGAGTGTCCAGGGTGGGAAGGGTCAGCCATGATCATTCCAGCCCACTTCCTGATCCTAGAGGCGTACAGGACCTGAAGCGGTGGCAGGTCACAGCCGATCACCTTCTCTGCTGAGCGGATGATGCGCTGCAGTCTGGCTTTGTCCCTGGCAGTGTCACCAGCAAACCAGATGGTGATTGATGCGGTGAGGATGGACTCAATGATGGCCGTTTAGAACTGGACCATCATTATCTGCGGCAGGTTGAACTTCTTCAGCTGCCGCAGGAAGTACATCCTCTGCTGGGCCTTCTTGGTGATGGAGCTGATGTTCTGCTCCCACCTGAGGTCCTGGGTTATGGTGGTGCCCGGGAATCTGAATGACTCCAGAGTGCTGACAGGAGTGCTGACAGGGGAGCCACACAGGGTGATGGGTGGTGTGGTTGAAACCAGCTCAGGTAACATGTAAATTGATGACGCAGAATTTCACCTCAAAAGGTGTCCGCAATCCTGCACCTGTCTTATTTAACCACGATGGTATGTGCTACATCTCCTATAAACAGATAAACTTTTAGACTTTGTTAAAGACTGGTATACCCCAAATCTGGCTGACAGACGCCTCAACTTCCTCGCCGGTACTCTGCTTCCGTGGACTTCCGATAGACTGCAACAATTTACAGTATTTATTCTTATGAAAAACTTGAAAGTTCATTCATTTTGAGGAACTGGTATGAAATGAACGAAACACCAAAGAGACTCTGCCCAGCTCTAGTAACCATGACTACTCCCCAGACTTCCAGAACAGGAGGGGCCAAGTCGGGCAGGTTATCAAACAGCTGAAAGGTAAACTAGAGACAATAAAACACTCACAATAAGTAACTTTGTTTAAGACTATGCTGATAACTATTTTTCAGCATTCATATAAAAATGTTAGGTTGTTGGAGTACCTAGTATTTTTTATTCTATTTGATATTGGCCACAAGAGCCTTCGCAGACAGCAATGAGCGAATATATGTGTATCACATTTAGTAGTCTGTCAGTACTTGCACTAAGTGCAATACCCCCAGAGATGGATGGCCACTCCGCTCTGTACTCATATCATCAGGAGCAGGTTGCATTGGTTATTGGTAATATAGGATTAGATGCTAGCACTGACTTTCTGCAACCAGCTGAGGTTTTGGAAGTTCTACATTTCTTCGTACTGTAGTATTTGGAATAGTTACTGTTCTTTTGTTGTTTCTATTATTGGTTTGTTTCTCCTTGACAAATAGCGAGGGCAGCATTCTTAAAGGAACAGCACCTTGAAAAACAATCAAATTTGGAAAAGTGATATTAAACAGCTAGAGAGGATGCAAACAATCAAGAGATGAGAACATTTTGAAAGCTCTACATTAAAGCATTATCTCTTTATATCTCTAGAAGATCCTCCACAGTGCAGTGCGTATAGGTCGATACGTCTAATGAAATTGTTGAATTGTAATGAATTGTTGACATCAATACTGACAAGAACAATACAGAAATATATTGGTAAATTGTTCCACCCAGATCAAACAGGATTTATTCCAGGACATCAGGGTGCTAACATCAGAAGAGCACAAAGTTGCAAGGAAAAAGAGAGCAGCCTTCAATGTGCTTAAGTTTAGATGTGGGGCGGCTCTATCTACAACTAACACGGTCAAATATGGGATTTACAGATACATTTATTGAATGGATTAAAACATTACGTAAAAATCCTAGGTAATGGTTCAGAGTTAATGGTCACTGTGCTCACTTTTTCAATCTTGAGAGGGGGACAGAACTGGCAGAACAAAAGGCCCAGAAAAACACTCCTCTTGTCCAAAGACAAAGGAGGACAAGGGCTACACATTCTTACATAATATTATTGGGAAGCTCAACTAAGAGTATTAATCTTGCTGTATACAGATAGAGCACAATTCCATACTAGATGTCCCCCTCTCAACATTACCTTTCTTGAGTAAAGAACATTGGAAAAAAAAGATTTCAATGAATGGGTCCAACTTCAAAGTGTTGATTGCCAGTGGAGAAATGGACTGAAAGACTGAAACAGGTGTATACAACAGCAATTATACGACTAAGAATGGATATTTTCTTGCGCAGATTGACTCTAGTAACTTTGTACTTGGCAAATAAGTATTACAAGATGAATACATAATTGGACTGAAAACCTTTCCTCTCATATGCAGGTGTATCAGGGGTGCAAACTGGTGATGGCCCAAAAAGGTGAGAACATTTTTTTTTACTGAAAACAAAGAACATGATCCATGCGCGGCGCCCAGGCCCCTTCCCATGATGCATGCTACATTTTTCTAAACGAGCTCTGTTCAAGTAACACATAAAAGCCTGTCAGTGATATTCAGATATATATATAGGCTGGACAGCCCACGTTATCATCAATCAGGGTGTTTTATTTTGAAATTTGTTTTATTGAAATTTTTATTTAATTTTATTCAAAATTTACCGGATGCTCTCTGCCGTTCCTGTGTCTGACTTCCTGCCCGGCTTGACACATTCGCTCGCGGCAAAAATAGACCGGATGCCGAAACTATCGCTGCAGAGCGCGAGCCGGTGCGGCCGGTCTTAACGGTCAAATCGGTTAACATGGGCGCCGAAAGGAAACTGGCTGCGCTTCGCGGTACTTCCGCATCCGGTCTGAACCCAGCCTGAAGTAGCTTCAGAAGTAAACTCACGACACGACGACTTGGATGAGACGTAGACCCCCGCCCCCAATTTTTTTTTGCAGATCTACACAATTCACGTGGATGACCTATTTTGAGGTAAAAACGACGAATTTCGCCGAAAGGTGACACGTTTGCACCCCTGAATATGCAGGCAAGTGTATGTAGTAAAGCCATAGGTGTAAATGCTTATATGTAGGTATCTATATTAGTATATATATTTTGTACTTGAATTTATTTTATTTCATCTAATTTGATTTTTTGATTACTACTGTATATTCTTTCATTTTTATTCAACTTTTTGTTCTTTTTATATTTTTATTTATTTTAATTGTCTATCTGTAAGCATTTCTTTCATTTCTTTCATTTCTTTCTCCATTTACTTTAACTATCATGAGTCTTGATGTCAAGTAAGGTTCATGATTGTAAAAATCATCAAACAAATTAAAAGATGAATAAGCAAGTTAAATATATCTCAAATTTGTTTAACAGCTGATATCCAGAATATAAACCCCATATTTACATAGATTCTTGAAGAGGTTAACGGTGACACACACAAATAAGGTTAATTAAAACTTAAACAAAGCCAAGCTTAAACTATTTTTTATACATGAACAGTGGCAAGTTTGTTCATATTTCCACATATGTAAGCCTGGCCCTCACCTGCTTCAGCCTCCACAGATTTCTCCTTGGTGGAGAAGATCCTTCTTGGCTGGCTGGCCATGTCATGTCTGGGAGAGACACTGAGTTCACGGTCCTTCCCTCTCCGGATGACTACTAAGGCTTGGGTGGCCAGCCTAGCTTGATGAAGGCAGGAGAGAGCCTCTCCATGGGTTTTACCCTCCAAACTTGTGCCATTTATGGACAAAATACTGTCCCCCCTCTGGATGGTGCCTTCAAGGCTTGCTACACCTTTGGTGAAGACCCGATGAACCTGGACAAGAAAGTGAGTTTTAGACTAAATGCAGGTGACTTGAAATACAGCAAACTTTAGATGTTCTGTATACTCGTATTGATGTATAGAGGTAGGCCTACAGAGTAAAAGCAATGTTTCATTTCAGGGTGTTGTGAAGAAAGACATTTCATACTTTACCTGTGTTGACTAAGGCACTAGTAACTGAGTTCAAAAACACAATCAAATTAATTTCACTGATGATAGTCTGATGGGCTGAAATGTTTGCTTAAAGGGGGGTATTTTACTAATTTTGGGCTATTTAAAACTGTTCCTGGGGGTCTTTACAAGACGTTTGTTAAGTCTATATATAAAAAAAAAATCCTAAAACCAGCTTCTGTAGTGTGTGTTTCAGTCTCTCATTTTCTCCATTGTAAAGAACAGGCTGTTTTGAGGGCGTGGAGGGGTATGTAAATGAGCACTTCTCTGATTGGTCAATCGCCTGGCGGAGGTGGAGAGCAGAGCTCCCAT
>CABFOQ010025984.1:0-22734 GCA_900660455.1 Gephyroberyx darwinii | reverse complement strand
ATATATACGCACACATAGGCACACACTCAATTATATAAATCATACACAGGTCTGCACATGCATAGCATAGACATTCAGCAAGAAAAGGATGTATATGCTTGCACACGCACACACACACACACACACACACACACACACATACAAACACACACACACACACACACACACACCTCCTGACACATACACACACCTGCTACCCACACCAAAAAAATCCCCCGTTTCTGCTCCAGTGCTCCGGCCCCCCATCTCTTTGTCTTGCAGGTGTCCGTTCCACAAGTCAGAGGTGAACAAATAAAAAAGGATGCCTAGACATTGCCAACCATTACTCAGAAGAGTGATGTCAACAGCGGCTCGACCCCAGAAAAAAAGAGGTCATGGGTGGAAGAATGTGGACTTAATGACCATCAAGGGAAAGATAAATATTTTCGACATTATTAAAGTGGCAGAAGGTGGGGCGAAGGCTTCTATAATGAGTTAGGAGGGGTAGCAGACCTATGTGCAAGATCAAAGCATTCCACGTCAACCATTTGCACCGAGGGCTTTCAGTGGGACGCTAAGGGTGGGGACTGTGGTCATTAGGGTGGGTTGTTTGCATGGGAGTGGGAGTCATCCAAAGAGCGTTTCTAACACTTCATCTGTCATAAAAGAGGAGTTGCTAAAGATAGCGGCAGGTCAAAACTATTCTACCCATGATTTCTTTGGCAGGTTCAACAGCAATATTAGTTGTTGAAGTATGAATAATCTTGACAAGTTTTTAAATGTTTTTATATTTCATACAAGAAATACATGTAATGAAGTGTTTTTCAGGTGTGTCATCACATAATTTGTATTAGAAGTCCTCTAGTGGACAGAGACGGAACTGCTAACGCCAAGGCACACAAGAAAAACTACTATCAAATGACAAAAACTGCTATGAAAAGACAACAAAAAGGCACATTTACAAGGGCAAATCTGGATTGCACACACACACGCGCACAGACATACTAAGACTGTATAAATACAGTATAGTAAGAGTTTGGAGCCTTACATTGCTAGGGTGTTTTTCATTCTCTCACCACACTATATACCAATGTTGACAAAATGACACCGAATGTAAAGAACAGTGAATCGTATTATTAGTTCCTTTGCAGCACAACACCAGAATGTATCTCATACTTTTCCTTCGACACCTCAGACAGCTTGTGAATGTCCCTGGAGAGGAGTGCGAGGGATACGCTACACGAGAATGCCAGAAGGCCACCTCTGTTCCCCGAATTTGTGTTTCCAAGAGACTGACACGGCTTCCTCACTTTCCTACTACTAGTACTGTAATATTACCACTACTACTAATAATAATAACAATAATCGTAACAGTGAAACCATTTTAATTATTGTGAAATTCCATGGCAGGGCCTTTGCTTTCTCCTGTCTGAATATGTAGTTCTCAGAGGGCCAGGGGCACCTGTTGTAGATTCTTGCCCTTGACACAGCTCTGGTCTGGTGGGTGGGTGTGGTTTGGTCTTGCCTGCTCTAACCCAGACTTGAACTCCCCTACAGCTGTCACTGTCTACACAGCTATTCCAAACCCTCTGGCCTATTGGATGCCGCAATGAGGAAAAGGGACAACTGACTGGTTGGAAATTGTCACCGACCAGTATTATACTGCAAACAAAACAAATGTCACATAAAATTCATTATATGTTTAGAGCTATGTTGCAAAATATACAAAAAATGGCCAAAAATTATAGTTGTACATGTGGATGATGTTCATTTAAAACATATTTGGGCACTGCAAATAAATGTCCCTCCTATTCGCTGTTGCCAGCATACAGGCTACCTGCAAGCATATCCAAAATGTATTGAATGTCATCTTCAAATAAATGTTTTGTCCAATTTTGCCTATTGAATATAGTTGGGGTGAAGCAGCGGCCTTTTGTAGTCCTTTTGTTTTGTTTTATATAAAGGCTAGTCTATACTGAGAGATTTGAATTATAATCACAGCCTGTGGTTATGTTGTGGAGCTGCTTTTTTAAATCTGTTTGATGCTGAATTAATAATAAAATAAAATAAAATAGGCCTATACCTCCTACCAAGTCTAGCCTCCTAGTCCTGGCGTTTTCAGGCTTTTAGCGCCCTCTGTTGTTCAGCCCTTGTAATTACAACATCATACCGCCAATACTGAAAACGATTAAATAGTGGAAGAGATTATTGTATCCAGGAATATGATGGATTACAGCTCACATTTGAACAGTGAGATTTAAATTCGACTACACAACATAATCCAATGAGTTTCGACTACGTCCTCCACGGCAGGAAAACAATAGTTTATAAAAAACGTCATTATACGTTAATTTCATCATATCGAAACATATAACGACACGTTTATTAAATTACAAATATGCTCTTGAAATTTGCCCCGACAAATACGAGTGAATCAGTTTCTGCATTTGAAGACGACGGATTCGAGTCCACTTCCTGAAGGGCACGTGCAACAACAACTTTTAAAAACTTTGGAAAATAAAAATAAAACGTTATCCGCCATATTTACCATACACGGTTCATGAAATAAGGAAGTGAGCCCACCTTTCCCAGGATTGCAGAGGTGAGGGAGTGGCTTTGGAAATACCTGCTGCCACCTTTTCCTCGACTAGGGAGACAGTTGACAGGCCAGGACTCTCCGCAAGGAATAATACTTTCTATCAAACTGTTATTCATACAAGACAACAACCAAGAATCAGGTATGAAACTTGATTTGTTTATGTCAGCACAAGAGTTTTCAACTTGTGGTGAGTGGGACACCTCGCCACAACTAAAGCGAGTGGGCGCTAGGCCTGTATTTATAGGAGTTTGTAGTGTACAAAAATATACTTTCTTCAATGTGCTTCAACTGTCTGATGGGTTGTTATTGGCTTGAGGGAAATGGTTTCGCCTTTTCTTGAATTGTTCAATTTGGGCAGCCAGATTAAATGTGAAAAATGTTACATTTGGCTTCAGTGCCTGTTTTGTTGTATTTTAAGGGTAATGCATTAATGGTAATGTGAGGTAGCCTAACTGCCAGTTGCTACCAGAGTGGAAGGTTGTCTCCATTATCAATGCAAGTCTGTGCAGGTGGTGAAGCAGGCGGACCACATTCCAGCGCCTGGGTCAAGACCCTCTGAAAAACGTTGCTTTTTCCTCCCTGTGTTGAGAGTAGAGGGAATCATACTCTGTAACATAATGTGACCCTTTTGAAACTGTTAAGAGTTCAATTTAGTGTTGCCCTAACAATGCCCAGGGAATGGTATCTTTTTAGTTGGTTAAACAGCTACGCATCAGATTTTTCTACAACACCACAGCTGCAGGTAAGATTAGTCCTTATTAGACTGTCAGATGAGCAACAAACCTGGCTTTTATTTTGTTTTACAAATGTTTGTTACTGAAAAACTGTTTTCTTACAATGTAGTTACCAATACACAACCCATTCAGGTAGGACCGCGTGTCTTGACAGATTCTAGCATATACAGTGTGTCTTACACTGTGGCACTTAAAGGAAAGTCAGGGAAAGATAGCAGAGGAAAGATGTAGGAGCTCTTTCAATGGCTTGAATAGAAGGAGCACTAATGCCTACATAGCCCACAGTAGCACGACTAAGTATGTGAACACTCATGCTACTTGGTTGTTTTAAAAGTATTTGGACATGTGACACAGCAAATAATACAAACAATTACTGCTCAGAAATCAACCAAGAAAAGCAAAGCAGTTTCTAACCATCATCCAACTGTTGCTGTATCTTATGTTGACAATAGGCTATTCATCAGGGCTAATGTGTGAGGCTAATATTTTTTATTGAGTACATACTGTACCTACATTGCTGGCATGTTTTATCCAATCTCTTACCATTTGATTCTGATTTTTATTGGAATCATTTCTGTATGGACTTACTGTAAAATTACTCTTATATTTTCGCCCACTGTTCCTGTCAGTTGTACAGTTTGTTGCCGTTCTAACAGTTGCCGTGCAGTTATCTGTCACTCAGAGTTAGCTGCTGCCGTTCAATTTTCTTCCCCCCTGACTTCTCGTTGATAGCCTGTCAGCAAAACACAACTGTACAGAGATGGGAAACTGGCAAGACTCAAAATCTAAAATGGTTGCTCTCATGGACAAGGGTTTGGGTAAATGAAAAATAACGAAAAATAATTGTCCCGCTCGCACATGGCCTTTCTTGTGGCTGGTGTGTTGAAAGAGTTGCTTCACTCCACCTATGTCTCAGTGTGATAAAATCTCCTTCCTGAACAGTTGTAACCATAACAACTCAAGTACCAGCATGACAGTGTGTGAGAGAGGCATTGACAGTGTGCTCCAGGGAAGTGTTGCTTTTAGTTCACTTTAAAAGACTAGAGCGCTGTTAAAAATAACTAGATGAAAGGAGGCACCTTGTGCATTATATGCATGATATAACATTTGGTTATTCTTGTAGGATAGAGAATGACTCATTTTTGGTTTGAGTGTACATCACATCTTTAAGGGTTCAAAGTCATTTTCCTAGAAAGCTTGTTCCTCTGTAGGCGAGACCCTGTCCTTCCCTATCTGTGCCCCATTGTTCTGGGTTTTAGTGTTTACCCGTTAAAGATTAAAACTATACAGAGATCAAGTCTCACACACGTGTTATCTGACCAGACTAGAGGTCACAGAGATGTTACTCGTTCCAAAGTAAGACAGAAAACATGTCCAGAGGTTCCTCACAACCAGTAGTGTTTGTGTGAAGCATCCATTTCATTTTATTGTATGAAAAAAACAAAAACAACAACAACAACAAATATATACAAGAAGGACAATGTCCACCATTACCATTTGTACAGATCTTTCATTTCATTCCTGACATTTTGAATCTTTGGTGCCTCAGAAATATGTGATAGATGCAACATATTTGGACTTTTGTGATATTACATGAGCATTAGTACTAATCTATATTTTACTGTACTCAATCAATGTATATGTCACTAGTTTCACATAGTTGTAATTGCTAACTGAGGAATGTATTGGTATGTCTTAATCTTAACTTGACCCATGGTTAGTTTTAGTATAACTCTTCAACTTTACCCTCTCCCTCCTAACCCCTCCATCAGGCCCCCCACACCCAGGTGGTGGTGCAAGGTGCTGGCCATACAGCAGACACATCTCTCTGTCTCTTTTCCTTCCCCTGTCTCTCTCACTATACACACACACACACACACAACCACACATACTCGCACACAGGGCCCTGTTGAGGAATTCATGGCCTCAGGCTAACAAAACAGTACCCTCTCTCCAACAACGGCGCAAGCCCTGAGAGGCACTAACACAGTTCAGTTAGCAGCAGACGAGCAGCTTGGGGCTTCGTTTATGAGGAAACAGGTTATGACAGCCAGATAGCACATTTCTAACCGACAGCATCGCAAGGTGGGTAACAGGTAGAAGTCTCTTCCTCATAGATGTGGTCCTTTTAAAGAATTTAGCTGTTTACTCTGTGTTTGCTGAGTCAACGTGACCTCGTTTTATGATTGACAGGGCAGGATTGACAAAATATGTGAGGAGCAGGGAGTCAGATTTACACTTGAGCTATTGGGGTTAGAGCAGACCCTCATGCATCTTTCCTGATATTTCATTTGATGCATCAATAGGTTGCTGCCTTTTTTTTTATTATCAGGTTTAACCAGATGGAGGATTATTCATGATTCATCTAGCACCTGGTGGGAACGTGCACATTTCAGGTGACTATTTCCAGGTGTGTAGCTGTGTCTGCGGCTGTATACTTATTATGAACTTCGGTGCCAGTCATCATGTTTGTCGAAACCTAGGTGGTTGGTGCAGAATCTCCTGTTTCTGGGACATATTTCTTATAAATGTCTTACGAAGGCCAGAACAAACATAAGTGCTGCCTCCCTCCAAAGGCTACAGCGTGAGTACTTGTTTCGCCTGAGAACCTCATGTGTAGAAAAAAATGAGGTTATGCGGTTGCATAACAGAGCTAAGAAAACACTATGTGGACAGCTACTTCACACTGTTTTTTTAAAACTGTTGTTTGGTTTCAGGTTGGATGTGTGAGTGTTTTTCAATACTTTGTTTCCCCTGTCAGCCTGTTATCAGGTAGTTTTCTCAAGGCGTTGAGTTAAACGTGGAGTTTGAGACAGCTTCGGAGTAAAAATCGGATCTATATTTCAAGCAGAAAATGAAAAATCAAGGCATGTTTTCCCCTGTTGATATAGAAGAGTGTGTAGTGTCTACAAGTCTGTACACTGACACAATTTTGCTTCATGAATCACACAGGCCCTCACTTGAATTCTTAGGTAGCAAGGAATGCAGGAATCAGTGGATCTCAGAATGAATGATTGATGTGTCATAGCCACTCTGCACTGCATGACGTTTAATTCAGACAGGTTACTCAGATCAGTGTGTATACCGCTATTGGTGCTCACAGTACCTGAAACCAGATGTAGTCTTGTCAGCAGAGGTTTTCACTGAAAAAATGCATTTGACTGTTTGCTCGACCCGGATCATGAGCCAGAAACGGACCACCTCATGTTCAATAAAATAGATTGTACTGTTCATTGCGTGCCCTGCAGAAATTGCAACCCACTCTTGTCTTGTTCCCCTTACACCTCCACAAAATCTGATCTTCACAGTGAACTTTCCAAGTATCTAAATACGTACGTCAGGGCTGAACGTCACAGTCCACTGAGTAAAAAGGTATGGCGCCATAACAACGCAGGCCCCCTTTCCTGACAAATTATTTTCTTCTTTTTGTCTCTGGAAAGGATGATATGATGGTGTCGCCCCTACCTTGAGAATGTACGAGGTGATGTCTGGTGACACCCTAGGCTGGAAGGTGCCCAGTCCAGGCCACAACGGTCCAGAGGCCAGCCCCGGATCATCTTTCACTGGGGATGGAGGGCCTGTCAAGATCCTCAAAGTGTGCTTCTCCACCAACAACAACTTGGGCAAGAACTTCAAGCTGGTCAAATGTGACAGTTCCTGGCAAATTAGGGTGAGAACAATCCAAAAACATGGGGAAAATGTGTTGAAATGGTAGGAATACTGGGATATCAGCTTCAGCTTATATACTATACATATATATATATGTCCCATATAACTGTCCCAGTTGAAGCATGTGTTTTCCTGATCCTAGACTTTCAATGCATTTTTATTGAGAACGCAACAAACTGATTTTACCCTCTTTTAGTGATCAGATGTTTCAGTGTTTCAGATAAAATATACAGTAAACAATATTAATCTCAGTGCTTCCTCTTGAATTTCACTCTGCTCTAATTCATATGGAGCTAATTTGGTAACCTTTACACATAAAGTTTAATGTGTAATAATTCTAATAATAATAATAAACCATTTGAATCAGGCCTTTTTGCTCAACCTGTCTCCCCCAGGCAATCATCCGATCGATCCTGATCAGTGGTCGACTGGGGCCAAACATCCAGCACACAGGATGCTACGGCCTCCTGCTGAAGCACCTGAAGTCAGAAGAGCTTCACTGGCTTCATCCAGATCTGACTGTCGGAGAGGTGGAGCAGCGCTATGAGAGCCACCACGTGGAAGCTGAGTGGAGGTCACAGATGGATTATTAGCATTGAATGAATATGTCTATATGATATTATATATATATATGATATTAATGCACAGTATTTGGTAAACTTGTGTACTATATGCATTTCCCTGTCCAATACAGGTATGACCTACGTGTCAGATACATCCCTGTCAATTTCCTGGAAAAATTCAATGAAGACAGAACGACGTTGTTGTACTTTTACCAACAGGTAATAAGTTACATACAATTATATTCTTATATTTTTAGTTTATGATTTTAATATTATATGTTTTTCTTTGGCTGGTATGGAAGTAAACATCACTGCTACCGGGTGTTTAGAACAGCAAATGTAGCAAACCGTTGTTGTTGGGTGAAAACCTCCTTGGTTTGGTGATTTTCATGTTTTAACTTAAATTGGAAGGATTACATGATCCTCTATGGGTTGACAAAGTTCTACAATTGCAAAATCCTTTCAAAGCCCATTGGATGAAATGGAAAAATGCCAGGTCATTAAGATAAAAAAGGATGTTTTTGCTAGTTTCTCAAAAGTTGACATTTTGACACCATTCAACAACAGCGAAATGTTAAAGCTTTGATGAACGGGGTATAGGTTGAATATTGTGTTATATCATTTGGTGATAGAGAGTAGCAAAACAGACTTTTTTGATATGGAAATGTCATGGATAATTACTTTAAATACACTGTAATAAAGATTGTGCAGTGTGACTGTATAATCTGTTGCTCTGGCTTCTGTGTTTCTCTCTTCTTCTTCTTCTTCTCTGACAGGTGCGTAGCGATTACATGCAGTATCACGCCAATAAGGTCAGCGATGGGATGGCCCTGCAGCTCGGCTGTTTGGAGATCAGGTGAGTCAGTGCATTCCTCTGAGCATTCTTCCCTCTTGCTGGTCAAAATATAAACAGCTAAACTGGTTTGATGACAGAGCGCAGTGATAAGGGCTCGGTGGTTGGGCTTTATATTGAACAAGCTATAAATGAGTCGATCGACCTCTGTTTAAACAGTAAAATGGTTTGAAGCTTAGAGCACGGTGACACAGGGTTAGGTGGTTAGCTGATATCGAGATTAATCATTATGAGAATATGATGATAGAGCAGTGTGTAAATATTTATTGCTCACATTGTTTGTGTAATAGGATGAGGAGCATAGTAGTTTATTTATCAGCCCTTTTCATTTCTCTTATGTTTACAGGAGGTTCTATAAAGACATGAATGCAAAAGGTCTAGAGAAGAAGTCTAATTTTGAGTTGCTGGAGTAAGTTCATTTGACATTTTCTACAGAATATCACCAGTAGGTCATATGTTTATGTCTTTGATTCTGACTTATTTTTTGCTGAATGTTGTTTTACAAATGAAGGAAGGAAGTGGGCCTGGACCTTTTCTTTCCTCAGGAGCTGATTGACAGCATGAAGGTAAATTTACTTGATTCCAATGCATATTATTTACATTACATTTATTGTACAGGTAGAAAAGAAAACAGACACCCACAAATGTAGTTTAGTGCACATTTCATTATTTACTGGTGGGCGTTGGATGAAATAGACCTCCATCAGAGATGTATTTTATGTAACTGCCATTTTACAACCTCAATGTTGTCAAAGATAAACACTATTTATATTGCCATGTGCTCCAGTCGAAACACCTGCGGAAGTTGATCCAGCAAACATTTCAACAGTACGCCACCCTCAAGGAGGAGGAGTGCATGGTCAAGTTTTTTGAGACCCTCAGAGAGTTTATCAACTATGACGAAGAGGTCTTCCCCTGTGAACTAGTGGTAATACTTGTTTTTATATTCACTAATATGGGTCTTGGGAGACCAAATGTCTGCTGTTGGTTACATTGTGATATTACTGGCATTACACCAGCGTTGTAACTGCTGTAACTGTTGTCAACAGCAAGGCTGGAGTCTGTCGGTGGAGCTGGTCATCGGTGGCAGGGGCATTCGCCAACGCACACAGAAGGACTCAGCGGTAAGCACGGTGGAGAAGGAGATATTGCAGGAATTTTTAAGTGCATTTTTTGTAAATGTAGCCTTATTCTCATTCTGTTTGGTGATCACCCTGTTTGTTCTATTCTGTTTTGGGTCCCCGCATGACCCCCCACATGAAGTGTTACTGTCATAACACCTCATCATCATCACCTTTCGAGGCATATTTTGAAAATAAACTCAATCTAATCTCACTATATTAGGATATTATGTCATTTATTAATCTAACACAATGTGGCAGATTTTATCAGTACCATCATAATTTCACTGTTATTGTATTCCTCATTTGAATTACTTAATCCCTCCCAGCCTGTGTTTCTAGCGGACTTCAAACAGATCAGGAATATAAAATGCTCATCTCAGAACGACGGCAAGGCTCTCATAAGCATAAACATAGAGGGGGCCCGACAAGTAAGTATCACAACAAAGTATCACATTCAGAATTGCCAAAATCACCAAATACATTTATTGTACAGTACATACTCACCAGACATTTGACCAGGTACGACCCTAGCACACTGTCACGTCTCAAATAAATGTTTTCATTATTCTTTCTGACAGCCTCTATCTATCAACGCGGCCACGTTCGCCATGGCAGAGAACATGGTGGATCTCATCGATGGTTACTGTCGCCTGGAGACTGACACAGATGATTCGTTTATCTCCCGACCAAATAAAGGTGCGTACTCATTCATCTCAGCTCATTATGAGGGTTTGAAGTATTATTGAGGGTTGCAAATACTGTAGGTGGGGTTTTTGTTGCAGCACCACTGTTGAAAAAGCTCTTGATAAAGAGGTTAAATATGTTTAGATAAGTTGTTTTAAAGAAATAAAAGTCTTACAGGCTTTATTATTCAGCTTTATTTGTAATTCTTATTTCCATGTTCTTTAACTCTTAGATCCCAATCCACGGAGTTCCCTACCTGAGATCCCTACAGAGTGAGGGGATTTTGTTTACACGAAAACATTAATGTCTTGTGTGATGACCTTTTCAGTCAAGGTGTTGCTCCAGAATCTAAACTGTACTCATTCCCTTTGGTTGTAATATTAAATGAAAAGTTAGACTGAGATGATTTATGCAGGAGGGAGGCTGTTTTATTGTATCACTCTGTCAGCGCTCTAAGGAGCTACAACTCTTGAGATTTATGGCCTGGGTTTCCTCTCATTCTGTCTCGTCTCTGCAGCAGGAAGGCGACCGACTCCTTCAGATACAGTATGGGTGAGTTGACATCCTTCATTGTTTCCTACAACCTCCGTTTGTCAATATTTATTATCTACATTTCCAATTCTAACAGCCAGACCTTTCCAACATTATCTTACAAGCTTTCCTTTAAAAAACATATTGTATAATTTAATGGCTGGTGTAATTCTGACTCAGAAATTTGTGCCATAACTTGATTTTTTATTTTTATTTTTAGGGTCGGATATTTATTGTGAGATTGATGAAAGACCAAGATCGGGTATGTAGTAAGTGTTTGTCTTCAAACAAGGTGCAAGGTGCCTGAGGGAACTGACTTTTGAATTTTAAAAAAAAAATGACATTATTACACTTTTTTTCTGCTTGCTCCTCTAGTTGTGAAGTATGGGATTGACCGGGAAGACATTGTTCTTGGTCGAATTCTTGGTGAGGGTTTTTTCGGGGAGGTCTACGACGGAGTTTACAAACGACCAGTAAGTGTATCCTGGTAGTGTGTGCATGCTTATGCATTTTTATGTGCATGTATGTTTACCTTTTGTACTTCTGTACCATGTGGTTGCCCCTGTGCTTGTTATGAATATTATAGCAGGAAAAAAGACAACAGAATACAAGCGCACAAATAGAATAGAAAATGAGCAATAAAAATTGTAAAAATAAAGCAATGAAATAAAATAATTGTGGGGTTATATAAACCTATACTGGAGTCAATTTCAACACGTTACGTATACTATATTGGTGGGAAATATCGGAAAGGAGTATCGATTACTGACATTTATCGATTAAGTTACAGTTGTTATTGCAGTTACTTACAGTTTTTACATACGGATGTTACCAGCAGTCACATTGTTTACTCAAATATGGAATACTAAATTAGAAATATAACCTATATATAAATATAACTTACTGAAAATGTAAAAATATTAGTATGTATACAGTATAAAATAGTGAAACCATAAAGACTATAACAATAAGGGGGTATGTGAAAACCAAAGAAGCGAGTAAGTTCATTTACAGCAATATACATGATGTACGTATATATTCACTTCACAGATGCAAGTAGCACATGTACAGAATGTGATAATTGGATAACTGCATTACGAGTTGTCCCCTTTTACAAAATCTCCAGGACGGGGAAACAATGGTAGTGTGCAAAAGGCATGCACCTTTTTGATCTGTTCACAGTGTCACCATGTCTTCTTTGCTTGTTAATTGAGCAGAATGGAGACAGGACCAATGTGGCAGTGAAGACTTGCAAAGATTGTTCACCTGATGTTATGGAGAAGTTCATGAGTGAAGCAGGTATATAAACAATATGTGTAGAAAGTAATGGTGTGATGGTGATCCTACCACTATTAATGCAACTATTAACAATAATAATAATAATAATAACAACAATAATAATAATGATCTTTATGTATTTGACAGTGATTATGAAGAATCTTGACCATCCCAACATTGTCAAGCTGATTGGAATCATAGAGGAGGATCCTGTGTGGATCGTTATGGAGCTCTATCAGTATGGAGAGGTTGGTGCCAATCATGTTATTTTCAGCCAAGCATGAAATTTGAAATGAGAGGCATTTGTTTGAGAGGAAGTCACTGTACATTATGGTACAGAGACAAGAAAACAAGGACTATAGAGTTTAATTCATTCCCCCTAAATCTTGCAAAGGTCTGATAGCATGTGAGCCACTACTGATTTTGTTTCAACTAGACTCATCTGTTACTGCTTCTCAGCATGATTGAAAGGCAAAAGTCAAATCCAGGGGACAAGAGTAACTGACACCCTTGTACGTTATCGCAAATATCCTCCAGTTTAAGTGAAGTCCAGTCTAACTGAACGCTTGACATTCTTCCAGCTTGGGAACTACCTAGCAGACCCCCAACACAAGCTGACCAATATAACCCTAGTGCTGTTCAGCCTGCAGATCTGCAAAGCCCTCGTCTACCTGGAAGGGGTCAACATGGTGCACAGGTGAAAGAACTTTTATTTCCTGTTTTTTATATTATCATTTCCTAGGAGTGTAGCTAAAAATAGAACCCAAGAAGACTCAGAACAATCTCAGAAGAAATTAGTGAACTATTAAACTATGAAGGATTGACAATGGCAAACTTGATTTATTGACACTTGAGACAGTGACATTGAAACACAACACTATGGAAACTGGATGTTTGATATGGATATGGCTGTAGAAGTTGGAGAAGTATAAGATGAAAGAAGTACATGTTCCAGTGCATCCTAGGCCACTATTTCCAGAACAGTGTCAAGCAGCCACTCATGGATACACTCTTCTGTGAAGATGAAACATAGACAAAGGAAATGAGCTTTTCCCTGCACAGAGAATATTCACATTCCTTTTGTATTGTTTTACCACACTACAGAGAGCTGAGATCACATTCAATAAACTGAATGCAACAAATGCGCCGTGGAACAGAATCTGTGCTTGTTTGATATAATTACCTCATCAGCGTCCCTCTTTTTCTTCATGTTCTCCATCTTGTTGCTCTTCATCTTTCTGAAGAAATTCCTCACTCGTTTCCAAAAGGAGAGTTTGTTCTTAGCAAAGTCTTTTCCTGAGTCATTCCACTCCACCGGCCTGGACATTTCATTTGCTGTGTTTTCTCGAGCCAGCGGGTTGAGGATGGGAAAAGACACCTGCGTATCCTCCTCCTCTTCCTTTATGTGTGGGGTTTTAGTAGAGTCGGGCTTCACTGATTGTGAAGACTGAGGTGATCTGCCTCTGCTCGCTGACTCATGCCTCTTCACTGTGGGCATGCTGGCGTGTATCTCCTCCAGAGAGGACGGCTTCTTCTCCTCTCTGAGGATCTCCTTACAGCGTGGGTAAATAGCAAGCAGCCGGGATCTGTCTGAGTCTTTCCAGGAGGGCCTGCTCTGTGTTGTCTCACAAAACCCATCGCCTCTCGCCAAGTTCTCCAGAGAACCCCAAGCTAATTTGGGGAATGGCCTGAATTTCTCCAATTCCATCACTGGCTCAGACAGACTCTGGCTAGCAATATGTTTTGACCTCTGGGTCAGCGTGCAAAAATGTTGCATTTGAGCTTCATCCGATGAATAATTCTTTTTACTTTGATCCATAACACAGACTTGTAAATCTCATAAAACAAACACACAAGGGAACAATACTCAGTTCTTTCTATTTATAATGATGGAATATTGCATCATAATCAAACGGCTCCAATTGATAATTCAATAATTGCATCATAAAGACAATTCATCACCCTGGATCCAAACTGCAGACCCAGGTTTAAAGAGTTCTATTATTTTAGCTCACTTGCAAACTTCAAGTACAGGCTTTACACAATATGACTAGAATGGTCTGAAAGGGCCTATTTCTGAATGGTGGATTATTGAATGAAGAAATAATTTTCCTGTTACTTGTTCTTTTTGCCCTTTATCAAATCTTCCCTGTTGTCTCCTGTTCACGTACACCTGCATATAAAGTGTTGCACCACCTGAAAGACTGGTGCTAATCAGTGGTTAACATTGTAGAATAACTTTTCTGTCATGTTCTCACATTCTCACACCTGTCATAGGTGTCCCCTTTCAATAAGGTTATTATAGCAAAGCCTAACTACATTTTAGTTAACTCAAAAACTCAAAATTCACTGAAACAATAATCTCTGCTTCCCAAGCTAACCAAAAGAAAAGAAAAGAACCCAAAAGAACTATTTTAAATTTCAGTCATTTAGTCAAAGGCAGAAATGAATGTTAAGTATAGAGAACTTTTGGAAAATGAACAAGAACCATACCTGCTATCAGTGTAATGGTGCAATGAATATCAGGATACTTGTATGTATTATCTACATTTTTATCATATTTTATCTACATTATATGCATTTTACCAACTTACCGTAAATACTGTATACAATTGCTGTTTTCCATCATATTCTTTATATTCTGACAGAGACATTGCGGTACGGAATGTGCTAGTTGCCAGTCCAGACTGTGTGAAGCTGGGTGACTTTGGTCTCTCTCGATACATAGAGGATGAAGAATACTACAAAGGTAAAGGTGTTGGGTTTCTCTGAGACAGTAACAACTCTGGTCTCTCCTGTGGCTTGGACCTTTTCAGTTACCTAAAAAGTTAAAAAGTTATTCTACCTATTATTCCTGTTATTCTAAAAAAAAAAATCTAACTTTTGACCCCTCACAGTCAGTCTTCTTTAATTTTCAAATGACTATGCACAAAAAGGGCAGGGCAGTCTAACATACATTCTTTTGAAAATGGCATAGAAAGGGGCATATGTTACATCAAGTAATATAGTTGCTTTGGTTTGAAAATGTACCTGTTTATATTTCTATACAGACAGAATGTTGAGTATATTTAGTGAAAAATATTTGCACCTCCCTTTCATCACAGCATCTGTTACTCGATTGCCAATCAAATGGATGGCCCCTGAATCCATCAACTTCAGACGTTTCACCTCAGCCAGTGATGTCTGGATGTTTGGTAAGCTGCTAATCCATTAAACTACTGTGCAAAGACATTTTGACATGTAAAACCTTTATGGGAGGGGTGAAATGGTACATTCCACCTAACATCATTCCCCTCCCTTAAAGGCAAGGTGTTCCTTTTTAAGTAGTGAACTAGTTTGTTCGTGGATACCCAGGGAGCATTTCATGGACAGCAACGTGCAGCCCAAGCACCAACCCAAACATATAGTTTCACTATATGGTGAAGCAGGTAGCAGGTAGTCCATGCCTGATCTACGGTTTACTTGGAAGCAGGAAATATAAAGGTGTATTAGATAATTTAAGGTTTTTATCAACATGTATTCATGACCAAGGACTTAGAGCAACATCGGCAGGTCTCTAGCACAGCTTACCGTGGCCAGTAATCGTCAAAAATAGAAAAGTCACATTTTCAAAATACAACAAGTAAGCTACAGCAGCTAATTAGAGCAGAGAACAAAAATCTAGTGAAGTGGTAATATGTCACACTGCAAAATAATAATAATATATCACTGCAAAATAATACTGCTTTGTCATTTGCTTTTTTGGTGCGATAACAAAACGCCGGTCGCTCCCTCGTAGCGCTGTCCTCCATCATTCAGCGAAAGTGAGTTTTGAAAGCCAGAAATTTCAGCACCAGCCAAAGTAATCACTGAGTCATTGGTATTGATCAACAACCCTATCAACCCCCCACAGATATATAATTGTTTTGGCCTGAATCTGACAAGTAGACAAACGTCTCCAAAGTGGTGTGGAACAACAAGATGGCTTTTTTGTGTGCTTTTTTCCCTTTTGTATTGGTTGGAGTGCGGGCCCAGGTCACCACACAGACCTCCTGGCCGCTGGGATTTGTCTTGCCACTCCCAAGAGCCAATCCATGACAGATTTTGACTCATCATTGAAATATTCTCTTTGTAGCTTTATCACAGCATCCACGATGAATAAAAGCGTGCTTCTGTCTGTGCTTTTCTGTTTATTCTGTGTGTTCATTTCTCCATAGCCGTGTGTGTGTGGGAGATCATGAGCCAAGGGCAGCAGCCGTTCTTCTGGCTGGAGAACAGAGATGTAATCAACCAACTGGAGCAGGGCATCAGGCTGCCCAAGCCAGATGAATGCCCTCCTGCCCTGTACTCCCTCATGACAAGGTGCTGGTCCTATGACCCCAGAGAGAGGCCCACCTTCACTGACCTGGTGATCAAGATCAGGTACTTCACCATTAAAGATTATGATGTTCTTGAGTTGAGTTATTATTATGTTCCATCCATTAGTGCAGTAGTTAGTGACATGCAATAAGAGCACATACGCTGTGGTTTTGTACTTCTCTTATACAGTGAACATGACAATGATATATGATATTGTCTGAAATCTCTTAGTGATGTCCACAAGATGGAGAAAGAGCAGGAGGTGGAGAGACAGAGGGACAGAGCGCGCTCCACTAAGTACTTTGACACCAAGTTCAACTTCAATGGGCCTCCCCCCAAGGTAAGGAGCCATGTCAAACTCACCTACAAAATACAGTACACAAATCAAATGCTATGTATGCGCCTGCTTTTATTAATTTTGAATTACTCCAGCCTTCAAGAATGAAACCAGGACGGTTCGGGAACACGCTCAGTATTGGTCTGCACATTCAGGTACAATACTGTATCCATGTAGTCTTTACAGACACTAGTACAAGCTGGCATGCTTCACTTCAAATGTGCATTACTATATGTAAGTTGTGTGTGTGTGTGTGTCTGTGTCCATTTGTGCAGCTGAACGAGGCTTTGTGTGCCAGCTCACCTGACCTGGCCAGCCCATGTGAATATCAGTCTCCTGTTGACTCAATGAACAGCCTGTCGGTGCCAAGGATGTCCCCTCGACGTCGCAGCATGGGGGTAAGAAAAACTGTCTGTCTGTTTTTGCATTTGTTTGTGTGAATTTTCTGCTGTTTTCCTTTGGAGAAGCGTGGTATTTGGTAAAGCTGCACTAGGCAGGATTTTTATGCCAAAATACACACGTCTTATCAGCCTGAATCACAAAGTGGTGCTGCAATAGAGATGAGCGTCCCATCCCCGCTAGAAGAGGCCCTGTAGATTTGCTGTATTTGCCCAGATTAACTTTGTCCAAGTTAAGAGTAAAACATAAAACTGTGGACTAAACAACAGTGAGCAATCCCTCCAGCCAGAGAGAGCTGGACTCACCAATGTTAGATTTTGTATCTCTCTCGGCCCTTTGCTCTCCTTTGGTGTAAAGCATCACAAACCGACCGGGTTGGCAAACACGAATTACATCATGTCACAAGGTTTCTGGGTATTGAAGTTAGTTTTCTCTTTCTGCCAACCCATTTATTTTCCCCTGCTACTCTACTAGGAGAGTGAGTTCCCCCGAGTGGAAGCAAACAGCAAGGAAGACGCCCAGCGCCTGTGGCAGATGGAGAGACAACACAGGCAGGACACTCTCCGCATGCAGAAACAGCAGATGATGGAGGATGAAAAGTGGCTGGAGAAGGAAGAGCGCCTCCTGGTGGGAAACAGAGCATCATTAACTGTTGTCAACCCACTCTCTCTGTCTCTGTGGCGCCCTGCTCTAGAATTGAGTGTGCCTCCACCGGCCACATGGAACAGAGCATTGTTAAACCATGTCAACCCGTTTGTTCACTCTCAGCGCTCCGCTAGGCTTGAATTGAATGTACCCCTGATAACAGTCCCAAAGAGTGGGTCCATGACCATATTCTATAAAATGAACCTGCCTGTTCTTTTGCAGGACCCCATGGGACCAGAGGACCATGCCAGCCCAGTGGTAGGTTTCCGCCTGTACAGTTGGGGATGATTCCCAAGACAAAGTTTAAGCTTAGTATTTCTCTAGGTATTTCTCTCAGGTGGATTCTAAATTCTGTGTGGAAATACGTTTTTTGTCTGAAATATGAGTTATTTATTTTCATTTGCCACACTTCAGCTTTTGACTGTCAACAGCGTAGACAGTAGACAGTGTGGTTTTGTTATTGTCTAGTCCCTATGGTATTTATCTTTGTTTTCTGTTTTTTTTTAGTCCACTGAACCTGAGAGTGAACATGGTGAGTGCTGCAAGAAAATATTCATTTCAAAATTCATCCAGGTATTCTGAATTCCTTACTATTGTCTCTCGTTCTCTCTCTCTCTCTCTCTCTCTCTCTCTCTCTCTCTCTCTCTCTCTCTCTCTCAATGTCTCTCATATCTTCCATCCTTCAACACGACAGCACCACCAGAGAAGCCCCCACGTCTCACTGCACAGGTTATCATATAAATGATTTTTTGTGGATTGTACTATCTTTTTACCCAACTGAAAAAAAGTAATTTAATTTTGAGAGATTTTATTATTAGATAACGTCATTTAATTTGGACTCAATCATCCAGAAAAAAAAAAAAATGACCTCTTTTTGAAAGGGCATTGACATCATCATCCTTTTTCCCTCACTTTGTTCACCAATCTTTTGTGCAGTAATTATGGTGACAATTTAATTATTAAAACACGTTATTCCCTCTTCTTCAGCCTGCCCCTACAGCTGAGCTGGACCGTACTGATGACAAAGTGTACCCGTGCGTCATGAACCTGGTCAAGGTTGTGGTGCAACTCAAGAATGACATCACCACACTGCAGCCTGAGCAATACATTGCCATTGTGAAGGTACGGTGTCAAGATGTTTCACCTGGACTTGCAGGCTTGAGGTGGAAGATTGGAACAGTGATTTGTAGCTGTTTACAAAGTTTATTAGTAGTAAAGTAACTTCCTGAGTTGAGGCTGAATTAACACCAACCGTCCTGGGGTTACATTGTACACCCAATGAATTATCCTCCTCATCTGTGTCTACAGTCTGTAGGGCTGACCTTACGAGATCTGATTCGCAGTGTGGACGACATTCTGCCCACCTTACATGAGTCGGTCAGGACAGAGGTACAGTACAATCTCTGCACCTTGTTTCCTCTCAGGTTTTCTCATCTCTCTCCTTCCTTTCTTTATTCATTGATATTTTTCCTCACGCTGGTCCTTCTGTTCGTCACTGATGCATTGCCATCTAATGCAATCAATATAAATATGTGATAGTTCATTTGCATTGTTTGTGTATGTCTGTCTTTCAAAGATACAAACATGTCCACTGGAAAATATTGGTAAAAAAATAATGTTTACCATCCCCACAGATCGAGGGCACCCAGAAGCTGCTGAACAATGACATGGCAGAATTGATCAGTAAGATGCGTCTGGCTCAGCAGAATGCCATCACCTCTTTGAAGGAGGAGTGTAAGAAACAGATGCTAGGTGCAGCACACACCCTGGCCATGGACGGCAAGAACCTGTTGGATGCTGTGGACCAGGCGAGGGTCAGAGCCAACTTAGCCAAGCCAAAACCATTGGACTCCTAGTGGTCTGCAAATTCTCCTTAGTTCAGTTTACACTTCAAGTTGGAACCAGATTTTTTTCACCTCTGTGACACCGAAATAATGTTTTCACACAGGTGAAAATTTTGGACTGGTCTGATTGCTTAAATTAAGCCCTTGGCCATGCTAAGGTGGAAGTCAATGGTGTGGTGTTAAAGTTACATATGATGCTACTACTGAATGGACATGAGCAACGTGTTAAGAAATGGATACGTGTGCTTACCAAAGGAGCATGTATGCTACAATTGATAAGATTGATAAAAAAAATGGATGTTAAAAGTTGATTTGTGTGTCTAATAGCTGTTTGATAACTTTCAATTAATGTAAGCTGTTTCCCTTTGTGATTGTGAGTTGTCAACCCAGGCCTGATGATGCTTATTTAGAAAAGGCGTTTTCCTTGTTGTAAATATGAAATGTGTCTTGGTTTATGAAAAACACAACAGGTTGTACTGCAGCCATGTCATTTTTCAAAAGTGAAAAAGAGTATATTAAGTTTGACTATGATTCATTGTGTTAAAAAATAACATTAAATACATGCGGTAAAAGAGATAAAAACAATAATTCATATATTTCAGATGATTTGTTGAACTTGAAAATATGTCAATAATTTTTTGTTTCTTGGTATGCTAGGTCTGTATCATCATCATAATTAATAAAATATGAAATGCTAACATTGTGATGACTTAATTAAAGTGATGTATAAATAATACAAATAAATAATATCATGGTGTACAATACTTAAATGTCCACTCATTGAAACACATCTCATGTGGAAGATGCACTTGAAGGTGTTTATGTGTAAGGTTTTCTCATCTCACTGTGAAATTTGGTCACACTGAAACGGAAGCAGAAATTATAACTGAAGGTGTTATAGTATGAATAATGATCTTTGTGCTTTAATTTTGTCTAAATTCCTTGCAAAATCAAACAAATCCTTTCTGGGAGGCTGATGAGTTACAGTTCAAAAGCTGCAGGGAGGGAAAATAATTAATTGTTCAGATTGAAAATAGATCAGAAGGGCTACAGAAAGTAGCACAGAAGGCTGTTATAATTCATTTGACAATGACATTAGCAAAAAAATATCCTACCTTAAATCTACTTTATACAATTGAAGTAAACTTTCTATAAATGCTTAAGACCAATTCCAGGAGTAATAGTTGTGAATAATGTTGACAAACACAAACTAATAAGTCTCCACCAATGAAAAAATGATTATTGTGTATGACATATATACAAAATTGAAAAATAATTTTTCAAGATATGTTCATGGTAGAAATAAATGCTAATGCTATGTCAGTGCAGCAGTCAGGAGGTTCAGCTAACCTGGGAGGACCCGGTCTATGACTCTGTCACTCATCAAATGCCACTTCTGCATATCAAGATGACATTAATGACTAATGTAATGTCAAGATGAGGTGTCTCTTCCATCAGGTAAGCAGAGGCATGTGTGAACAAGAATAAGACGGAAAACCTGACTTTTCATCTAAGGGGATTTAAGATGAGACAGCTGCAGGAACAGCCCAATCTGAGGCTGCCCCTGAGAACTATAATAAAATGTCATTTTCACACCACTTAATAAATGTCATGTGGACAGGCTTTTCAAGGGTTTTCTTTATGGTATTTATTACGTATTATATGGTCATTCAAAAAATATGATTAATCAAGGCAGCAATGCCAGAGAGAAAGAGGCTTAAAAATGTTTTCCAATGCTATATAGATTCCCAGTAAAGCATGCCACAGTTGGTCAGTATAGATGAAAAACCTCTATGTTTGAAGGCATCACATTTCAGGTGAAATGCAGTCACTCCTCAGAGCTTTTCCATCTCAAGCAAAACTGTCATCTTCTCATTGCTAATATGTTTGCTAATTGTCTCCCCCATATTTGTTTTTTAGTCTTGGAGAACGGCATTTTGAAGTAGTTTGGTTGTAGCAAAACAACATTCGAGTCTTGGTGGCTATGTTTTAGTGAGAAAAAACTAAACAAAAATGAAAAACAAAACTTTTTTTTCTCCTTTACACTTCCAAGTTCTAGATCATGCCAGCTAGCCAAGGAGGTAGGAAGAGGCCAATGGTACCAAGCAGGCACACGATAATGAACATCCACAGGAAGATACGGTCAATCACCATGGCAACATACTTCCAATCTTCTTTCACCTATGGAGAGTGGAGAGAGAGAAATATATGAAAATATTTTTTTATTATTACCAATAATACTAATAATACTATTACTAATACTACTACTACTACTACTACTACTAATAATAATAATAATAATAATAATTGGGCAATGTGGTGAGGTAAGCTTGTTTTGTGCTTGTTTTGCCTTGTTTTGCCCTTACTTCAAGTAAGGCTATGTCTTGTTTAGGATTTAGAAATGAGTCTTCCTTTCTGTATATCTTATTCACCCTACCCTGGCTAACATGATTATGTAACTGACAGGAACTGAGAGGCAAACAGAACTATGTCAACTATAGTTCTGGGTTCATGCATATTTACAACACACAGAGTTTCACAGTATACGATGGCACAAGGTCAAAGGAAAACCTCACATATGCTGGATAGTAGCATCTACAAATACAATTCAAAGTTCTATAGTTATATGCATTCAAGCAGCACGGCATACAGTATGGTTGCAAATATAAAGGGAAGTGTAATGAGTAACCACTGGTGAATTTTTCCAGTATACGGTGAGGAAGTTCTACTTGAAGAATGTTTACAAAAAAAGTATGACTCTGCCATTAGCAGCCGTGGTATTTCACTCACACTAAAGTCAGCATCCTCTGCCCTCAGGTGGTCTGCAATGTAGTGCACCCCTTCTAGAGCACGTATAACACTTGGTGAAAGAAGGAATGACGAGTCTGACACTGTGTTATCAACTTTACTTGGCTGCTGAGTGGGTTTGACTCTGGCTCTGTTCGTCCCTCCGACCCCCTCCTGGCGATTCAGCGTGTTCTGTAGGTTATTCTGTTGTGGCGGAGGACTTGACCCTGGAGGTCTGGGTGAAGGAGGACGGAAGGAGAAATATGACGTCAGCGTTCCCAGCTCCAAGTCCTCATAACAGCGTCTATCAGGGTCTTCCTCTGCGTTCCTATCTCTTAGCCAGTTAGCTGAGGTACTGAGGCAGTTGCCG